>CM035425.1:85038786-85113786 GCA_020310875.1 Ceratopteris richardii | reverse complement strand
CACTCCATGCCAATCATCACATGGGCCAACTTGAGCAATGGCTCTAACCATTCTCCTCCAAGCTTCAGTCCTCACTACATTAAATGACAGGTTGCATTGAAGAATGCAACGTTCTATTTCAATCTCACCCACTTTTATACGTTGCTTCTGCAACGCCAATGACATGAAGGAAGAGCTCATGGTGGGTTGCCTTGCTCTTTGTGAAAGGGGAGGAACGGAAGTATCTTCCTCGTCACGTTGCGATGCAAGTCGCCCCTTCATGGTGGAGGTCTCTTGACTAACAAAGGTATCCACATCATCCATCATCTCAACATAGGTTGCCGCCATCTCACGACGACGAGCTTCCTTCCCTTGTTGAGCAGAACGATGCTCACGCTGAATTACCTCTGCAATTTCAGGAGGGACCTTCTCACATGCTGAGATGCCTCCTCCCCCTACACCAGACACATGTGCATTGGACCCAGATGCCAATGAATGGCATGCTGTATGTGCATCCCATACACCTGATACGGCACGAGGCATGATAGTAGAATCTAGATATGAGAATGAATCAAGTTTCAACTAATGGATTATGGAAGTGACAAGTATGGAAGGATTATGGACATCAATGGATATGTATTATGGATAATAGATATGTATGGAAGTCCGAAGGATTATGGAAGGCTGAGTCTAGACTCTTAGTAGTGTTGCCTCAAGGTGGGAAAAGCCACAAGTGTCCTTAGTGACACCTATGATGCACCGTGCTATGGACTCGTCACTCTTGAGAGGTAACGAAGAAGCTCTTCTTGCTTGTGGGCAGGTCGATGCAGCAGCTAAACTCGAAGTCTGGGATTGTGGGAGACATTAGACACTACTCTGTAGTGCACCGTGGGGGCAAGCTAAGGGCTGAGAGCTACACTCTCTAAGTGAAGCTCACCATACAGGGTATTAGAAGGCTTCTCACGCTATTACGCTCGTCGCTCACCATATACGCTCGCGGCCAGATTCTCAACCGTCAGTCAATCGGTACAATTCCCTAAAAACCTAACTTCCCAGTTCAAAACGAACCGGAACGAACCGAACCGTACGTTTGGTATCTTTCGACCCGAACTGGTAATTGGATCCGGTACGCGTACCGTTGCAACACAAATGTATATATGTATATATACACACACACACACACACACACACACACACACACACACACACATATATATATATATATATATATATATATATATATATATATATATATATATATATATATATATATATATATATATATATATATATATATATATATATATAATGTGTGTATGAAGGTGCACTTTGCCACTATGTCAGTCATGTGTGCACTGTGTGATCTCTGATAATGTATGACGTTTGGAATTGTGAATATCCACATCAAACAAGTTACATTGTTCATAACTTCAAGATCCTCAATTCAAATACCACAAATTAAAGTTTTTGCTTTATTTAATGGCAACAAATTTATAAATTCATACACACGAGGATCATGTAAATATGAGATGTCTCATGATCCATGAATTATGAATAAAGCATACATCTGGCGTGAGTACATCTATCATCAAATCAGAACAAAATATCATTAAAAATAACCAAAAAAGTCAAGACTCTGAACTCAAAATAATCACAATGGATGTGTTATATATGGCAATAATGATAGTCCTAACTTCATATACTATCGACTAAGTACAAATCATCAAAATCCATCCCCTCTTATGAAGATGACAAAGAAGATGATGGAATGTCTCCCCTAGTCGTGATATTTCCATCATCATCATCATACTTTGGCTCTACAATGGGAATAGAATCGAGACTCTCTAGTAATATAGTTGCATCATCATCTCCCTCATGGATCTCCTCGATGTCGGTGGTGCAATTTATGCCTCATAGTATATACTGGCAATGCACTCGTAGATGGAACATCAACCCGAGGTTGAGGCTAAAGCCCCAACCGGCGTGCACGAGCATGTGTTATCCTCCGATCAATGCTCTCTAGCTCTGTATGGAGCATACGATATATATCTTCTTGCTCGTCTTTGATAGCCTTAATCTCTTTCTCTTTCTCCATGGCACCCTCGAATATAGTATGTGATATTTGTATGGCATGTCCACAAAGCAAAATTATGGTATATTGTACAATGTTGAATGTACAAAAATGAGAGAGACATTGAAATTTGAAAGTTTTTATGCCTAGTTGGGACCATCTGTTGTACTTTTCAACTCATGAGCAAGTTTCAAAGTGGCTTTGCAAAAGACCAATCTCTCAAACTTCCGTAAACTCAGGCTATCCTTAGTTTCGTGTGAATAAGGGAATAGGATGTCTAATTGTGTTCACATACACTAGAAGATGCTTCCTATATATTATACAAAGAATTTAAGAAATAATCAATCAACATATCTATTAGAATTTAGCATGTTTGAAACTTTGATGTCAATGCCAAATGGATAGTGGACAAGGGGTTTCAATGAAAAAATTGAAAACATACTTGAGATAACACTCGCAGCACGAAAGGAGCCATACATGGGTGGCTATAGCCATAGTGTTTCCACCACTCCAATGGTTGGGGTGTCACTTCTTTGCGCATGGACGTACTACGTGCATATGCAAGTTCGATGTTCCCCATGTAGCCTATAAACTCTCGATCAAAATATAATTGATCGTCTCGGCGCATAATACATTGCATATACTCATCCTTCACATGATGAAGTGAAACCTCTGCCCATAAAGACGAACTCTTGAAATATGGATACAAGAGTGTCGTAAACCCATGTATTGGCCTAGACAAATAGGTCCACTTGTAATCCACTAAGCATAATATATCCTCCCTTGTGTAAGTTCAATGGAAGGAAATTAGTGGAAACTTGCAAGTGCTCGTTGCTTATTGCTTAGTGTATGATGCATGTTTAAAAGCAAAATACAAAATCATAAACATAAATATAAACATATCTATTATAATTTAGCATGGGATATTGATACACGTACCTCTCTTGACACAATGTTGTAGATCGTGCAATGGCTTGTCTCATCTATATGTAGAAGTGATAAACAAGCTTGAGTGTGGAACCCTCTTTGACCACTATCTGCAGAAGTATATGGATGCCATCTCAATCATGGCACAATGCATCCAATCTTTGTCCAAAAGTCGTCATCGAGCACCTTCCTTTGCACATAGCGTACAAATTGTGTTTGAGCCTGAGGTAATGTCGTCCATCTCCTATCTATAACAATCATGCGTAAAGCATCCTTGTTGTAGTCTACATAACACTAGATACATGTAGCCAAAGCGTGTCTCGAAGGGACAAATCATCTCTATGTTGTTTGCTCGGAAAATGGATAGAGCTTGATGATTTTTTCGTATGGATATCACAATACATTTAGCGTCATTCAAGATAGGCTCAGTCCATGGAAGCTTGCCTATGTCTTTCATCAACAAATCAATGCAGTGTGCTGCACATGGGGTCCATACTATATTCGAAAATTTTTTGTTGCACTAATTCTCCCATTCTCTTTTCAATTGGATGCGTTATTTGTGATAACTTGTACCACACTTGGTGCCCAAACATCAATAATAGCACTCTTAATGTGCTCAAATATGAATTCTCTTGCGATACGAGCACCTGCTTTACTAGCATCCACAACACAAAGAAAATGCGAACCTAAACAAGGAGACAAGTATGTTGATTATATGGTGATGGCGTGTATCACTCCATCCTTCTGATATAATGGAACATCCATAAGTCATCCAACCTATTTTGATGGGCTTTAAAAGCACTTCTATCCGTTCCTTTTCGTTGTCTAGCATGGTCATACGTAATCTTTTATAGTCCACACCATACCCGTCATCACCTGGACCCACTTGTGCGATGGCTTTCACTATTCACCTCCATGCATCAGTATGCACCACGTTGAAAGAGAGATTACACTCACGAATGCATCTCTCTATCTGTATCTTTGCAACTTTTTGTGCTGCCTTTGAATTGCAGACGATACAAATGCAGTGTTGAGTCCTTGTCTAGGACGTTGTGAAGGTGGCATGGAGTCGTCTTCTACACTATGAGTCCGAGTGGTAGTAGCACTATGACACTCCATCTCGATATTGATCGAAGTCGAATCTCGACGACGTGCACTATGAGCATCTTCTGCCAAGGCATGCTATGTCTTATGATTTGAGAAACCTCTAGAGGAACCTTGTCACATGCGGAAATACCCATTCCTCTTAATCCGGACAAGTGACATATAAGTCATGTAGTAGTGGTGAACAATTTAGTGTAATACTTGCATGTCCACTTACGAGTGCTAGAGCCCGAGGTACTTTGACTATTAGCCAAAGAATGGCCAATGGTATAGATATCCCACACGACATTCATGCTTCGAGGCATATTGAATGATGATGCAAGATTATGGATGATGTGAGACACGGTGATATATTGACTGGAATATGCAAAGGTGAGATGATGTATGGACTGGAAAATGCAAAATGATGTGATATGCAAGGTAAAATATTCAAAGATGATCCTTCCCTTGCCTCAAAGCTTAGTTCACGCCTTTGATGAGTCTTGAAGATAAAGCTTAAGGGCTAAATGGGTTGCCTTGAAGCTCTCAAGTCTCAATAGAATGGCTTGAAGCATTCAACTTCCAAGTAGAGCTCAGGCTCAAGCTTAAAGCTCTCGAAAATTGCATTGAGTATGAAGCTCACTTGAATAGATTATGTCAATGAAGATTGGGCCTTGGCTATGAATAATGAGGCTCTTCGAAGTTCGAACAGTAAACAAGCTTGCACTCATGGGTCCTATGGCTGGTTGCTACTTAGTATTATCTACAATTGTGAGTGTCCTCATGTGTGTGTTTGCTATGGCTATGGTGTGACAATTGTTACAGTCTGGTGTTCTCAAAGGGAAGTTCAAGGTTGAATGGGCAATAGGTATGCTAATAGGTACTCAAGTCTCCATGAAGAAGGTCCAGAAGCTGCTAACTCATGCTCGGTCAAAAGTTTACTATCGTGCGCATAATTGAAGTAAAAGCTCCACGTCAATAACTCCAAAAAGCAATTATTGTGATTTTTTATGAAAAACACTACTAGATTTTGTTGCTATATTTTCGGTAGTGATGTGTGTGAACACACTTAGGACAGTTGGGGCATATTTTCCATCTTTAGGAGGTTTTTCCCCGGGCTTGTATGTACGCCTATAACCCTAATATGTCACTTATCTTTCTACATTCACTCGGTAAAACGTTCTAGATTATGTTGTGCTCCAAGCTTCTTCTTCTTCCTTGTGCTGTTTGTGCTTCTCGAGATCTCGAACTCCAACAATTGATATCGAAGCAGGTCTTTGCTTTATGATTCATCTAGGGCGTCGTCAATACCCCTCTAAGCATAGTCTCAAAATCACAAGAAAATTGGTGAGCATACTCGAGGTGACTAGGAGTTCAAAAAAGCTTTGCTTTGTGGCATTAAGATTTTGATTTGAGTTCGTTTCGACGTCTGAATGCACTATTGCAGCGAATGTGCATGCAAATTTGTCCTTTTGTGCCAAACACACACACACACATGTTGGGGTAAAGGCCCTAAATGACCCCTCATAGTTGTACACTTGTGTATAGGCCTTTAAAAGGCTGATTATGGTCATTATAAGTCATTTTTATTCTTTTGGCCAAGTTCAGTGTGAACTTGGCCAGGTCCTATAAATAATAACCTAAACTAAAGTTAGGGTTAACTACTCTTTTTGGAGAACCCACCTAAACAGCTGCGCCTCTCTTCTTTCTCTCTCTCTCTCTCTCTCTCTCTCACCTACGTGTGCTGCTGGACACTCACCTGCCCTGCTGCTCAGTCAAGAGGTGCTCCATTTGAGCTTCTCCATCTGCTGAATACTCTCTTTTGCTCCAACAACTGGTATCAGAGCTTCGTTGAGGCATTAGAGCAGCTGCGTTTCAGTTTTCAGCAGGGTTTTCTTCAGATTTTGCAAGATCTTCGCGTTTCATGGCGAAAAAGGTGCCCAAAACAGTGACATCAGCATTTCTGGAGTGTTCTACTTCAGTTTTTTGCAGGTTTTTCTGAGTTTTGTCGCGAAGAAAAGGTTTAAAAGTGCAGCACCACACCTTTGGAGCAGCATAAACTTCTTTTCACGTGATATTCTTCGATTTCATCGCGAAGAAACTGTTCCTCTCTGTCTTATTGCTCAAAACAGGCTATTTGCAGGTGTTTTATAGGTGTACACAAGTGTTCCACAGTCCAAAACAGCAATATACAGGTTTAACATTTCATGTATTGAAGTGTGGCATGAGAAATTTGCTTATGTACAGCAAATTGTGGGATTTTCTCTGATTTTTTCAAAATTCTGAAGAGAAAATTTGGGGCTTTTGCTCCCTTTTGCTCCTAAAGGCTTCCTTATAGCCTTATGTATACACTTTGAGGTCAAGAAAAGTCAAAATTGCTGATTTGAAGCATAAATTGACTTGTTGGAATTTTCTGCAGGTAATTTCAGAAAATTACAGATTTTAATCTTGTGGTCCAACTTGTCTGGTTTTGCTCCATTTTGCTCCCACAACAGTTTGAAGCCATTGTGCATCATTTTTAGAAGTGATACTCTGACTTGGTGCTTTTTTTGCGCAAATTTCAGCATATTAACTTCTTCATCGTGCAATCATGGCGTCATCCTCCTCAGATGTGAAGAATCTATTTGAGATTCGACGTTTTGAGGGAACATGTTTCGATTTGTGGAAGGAGAGAATGCAAGGTATTCTCTTCTTGAAGGAGTGTGATAGGGCATTGGAAGCGGAAAAACCAGAAGATATGTCACAGGAAGCTTGGCTGATCTTGAACAAGAAAGCTGTTACGTATATCAAGATGGCCGTCTCTGATGAGATCTTGATAGATCTCAAAGGGCTGACCTCTGCTTCAGAAATATGGGCAAAGCTGAAAGCAACTTATGATTATGAGAACACTACGCGTGTGAACCAAGTGCATTTGATGCGGAAGCTTGTTGGTATGCAACTTGATGAGTCCAAGAGTGAAGCTGAACACTTATCCCTCTTTACAGGTACTTTGTCACAATTGCAGGACTCAGGTATGGCTGCTTTTGATGACAAACTTAAAGCCATCTTCTTGCTTATGACACTTCCTTACTCTTGGGAGACACTGGTGGTCTCATTGTCCAATAACCCCAACCTGACCTTTGATGGTGTTAGGGGTTCTATACTTAATGAAGAGATCAGGAGAAAAGCAGGTGGTGAAGGTGGAAGCTCATCTAACATGGTTAGAGGCAGGACAGATAATAATGCACAACGGAACAAGAGTAAGAGCAGGGAAAGAGGTAATGGCAGCAAAGGTAAAAGCAATGATGTGACTTGTTATCAGTGTGGCAGGAAAGGTCACAAGAAACCTGATTGCCGCTATTACAAAGCACAGCTTGAAAGAAATAGGAATAATAATGCACAACGGAACAAGAGTAAGAGCAGGGAAAGAGGTAATGGCAGCAAAGGTAAAAGCAATGATGTGACTTGTTATCAGTGTGGCAGGAAAGGTCACAAGAAACCTGATTGCCGCTATTACAAAGCACAGCTTGAAAGAAATAGGAATCTTGGAGATAAAAAGAAAGGCAAGAAAGAAGACAAGACTGATGCACAGGACAACCAAAAGGACAAAGAGAAGGCCAATGTGGTCTCTAATGTAGTCATAGAGGAGCTGTCAGATGTTGAGGATATTTTGTGCACTACTTTATCAGCTAATGATACTTATGCATATGATTTCTCTCTGAATGTTCATACACAGGACATGTCGATCACCAAAAGTGATCTTATCGATGCTTTGCTGACTGTTAATGATGCATTGGCCTAGACATGGATAGTTGACTCTGGTGCTTCTTTTCATGTGACTCCTATCAAGGAGTGCTTTTCTACTTTTACTGCAGACAGTCATGGCCATGTATACCTTGGAAACAATAATGCTTGTTCCATTGAGGGTATTGGCACAATGCATTTCTCTACAAATGGCACTAATGAGCTCGTTTTGCATGATGTGCGTTATGTACCAGGGATCAAGAAAAGCTTACTCTCTGTGGGTCAAATGGATATGCATGGTTATAGCATTCTCTTTGAGAGAGGATCATGGAAAATGACAAAGGGATCAAGGCTGATTGTGAAAGGCATAAAGAAGGGAACTCTCTATTGCTTGCATGGGAAAGCCTTATCAGGCAAGTTCATTGCTTTGGCTGAAGCTCACTCCCATATGGAGTTGTGGCATAAGAGACTTGGCCATATGAGCCAAAAGGGTCTCACTAGGCTTTGTAACTTAAAGAAGGTTGATGCTAAAGGCACAAAGCTTGATTTTTGTAATGAATGTCAATAGGGAAAGCAAGTGAAACGTTCCTTTTATTCTGGTGTGTCTCGTAAGTCTTGTTTACTTGATCTTGTTCATTCTGATGTATGTAGCATGCCCACCAAATCTATGGGGGGTGCTTTGTATTTCATCTCTTTTGTTGATGATTTTTCTAGAAAAAATTGGGTTCAATTGCTTAAATCTAAGGATGAAGCATTTGCTGCGTTTAAGCGCTTTCATGCATTTGTGACCACCCAAACAGGTAGAAAGCTGAAATGCTTGCGTACGGACAATGGTGGTGAGTATACAAGTGCTGAATTTCAGAAATTTTGTGAAAATTTGCATTAAGAGGGAGCTTACTGTTCCATACAGCCCCTTTTCTAATGGTGTGGCTGAACGCTATAATAGGACACTTTGTGAGAGGGTGAGATGCATGCTGTCCACAGCTAATCTCCCTCATGGATTTTGGGGAGAGGCACTCAAAACTGCAGTACATATTTGCAATAGATCCCCTCACATGTCCTTGAAAGGTGACATCCCTGAAGAGGTTTGGTTTGGCAAACCTGCTTCATATGATCACTTACGTGTCTTTGGTTGCGAGGCTTTTGTGCACATAAGGCCGGAGCTGAGAAACAAACTTGATGCTAAGTCCATAAAAGGTCTCTTCATGGGATATGGTGAAGAAGGTGAAATGGGCTACAAAATTTGGATACCTCAGCTCAAGAAAGTTGTACGCCGCCGGGATGTTGTTTTTAATGAGGCAAGGTTGCTTCAAAATAATTGTGCCTCAAAGGATGACCATAAAAGGGTTAGCAGCATGACCAACCACCTATTAGGCTTGATTTTGATCCTCAGGATGCACCAGAAAGGACTGAAAATATTGATGAGGACTGAAAATATTGATGATCCAATGGTTTTTGAGCCAGATGATGCTGGACAGCAAAATGACGCTCCTGATGGGCATATGCAGCCACCTATTCATGCTGAAAACAGGGCTGGAAATGATGTGCAGCAGCCCATTAACAATGGACATGTTGATATACCTCCTGATGTAGATCCATTGCCAGATAATGTGGATCATTGGGTAAGAAGATCTACACGTGCTAGGAGGCCAATGAACAAATATGATCCCTCTATACATTACATTATGTTATCAGATGAGGGGGAGCCTCTCACTTATGAAGAGGCAAAGCTATGTGAGCACAAGAAGAAGTGGGAGTTAGCCATGTAGGAAGAAATAAAGGCCTTGCATGCAAATGATACTTGGGATCTTGTTGAGTTGCCCAAAGGTAGGAAAGCCATTCCTAACAAGTGGGTATACAAAATCAAAACTGTTGATGGCAAACCCAAGTATAAGGCAAGGCTGGTTGCTAAGGGATATGCCCAAAAGGAGGGCATTGATTTCCAAGAGGTGTTCTCTCCGGTAGTTAAATGACCACTCTACGTGTGCTATTTGCTATTACAGCTGCTTTGCTTTGGATTTGGAGCTATTCCAAATGGATGTTAAAACAGCCTTTTTGCATGGTGACTTAGATGAAGAGCTGTACATGAAACAGCCAGAAGGATATGCCATTCCTGGAAAAGAGCATCTGGTATGCAAGCTGAAAAGGAGCTTATATGGGCTGAAACAAGCCCCTAGGCAATGGTATAAGAAGTTTGATGCATTTATGCTCAAACATGGGTTCAAAAGAAGCCATGCAGATCACTGTTTGTACACTAAAAAGGATGAAGATGACAGCCCAATCATTCTTGTGCTGTATGTAGATGATATGCTGCTGGCTGGGAAGAAAAAGGGCACACTAAATGCTCTTAAACAGCAGCTGAACTCTGAGTTCTCAATGAAAGACCTTGGGGAAGCTGAGCATATTCTTGGTATGCGAATAAAAAGGGATAGGCAGCAGCATACTTTGCATTTATCCCAAGAAAAGTACATTGATAAAGTACTGGACAGATTTAATGTGGCTGATTCTAAGCACTCTTGGAGTGCCATTGCAGCCACATGTTAAGCTTTCCAAAGATGACTGTCCCAAGGATGATGATGCAGCCAACTACATGAAGAGTGTTCCATATGCATCAGCCTGTGGTTCACTTATGTATGCTATGGTTGCCACTCGGCCAGACATTGCTCATGCAGTGGGAGTTGTTAGCAGGTTTATGGCTAATCTTGTCAAAGCTCATTGGGAGGCAGTCAAATCTATCTTGAGGTACTTGAAAGGGACCAAGAATAAATGTATTTGCTATGGCAAAGATCCATTGGAGCTGAAAGGCTTTTGTGACTCTGACATGGTTGGTGATGTGGATACTTGTAAATCCACAAGTGGATATATATTTACTCTTGCAGGAGGTGCTATTTCATGGTGTTCTAGGTTGCAAAAGATTGTTGCTCTGTCAACTACGGAGGCTGAATATATTTCAGCCACTGAGGCTTCCAAGGAAGCCATTTGGCTGGCACGTTTATGCTGTGAGTTTGGTTTGCCCAGCAAGGCACCTATGCTTGGATGTGACAGCCAAAGTGCTATATGTTTAGCAAAGAATGCCATGTTCCATGCACGTACAAAGCACATTGATGTGCGGTATCACTTCATACGAGAAGTGCTTGAGGATGGCCCATTGGTTAAGGTCCATACGTCACGGAATCCTGCAGATGTTCTTACTAAGTGCTTGTCCAAAGCACAACATCATCTATGTATATAGATGGTGGGAGTCACATAGCTTAAAGGCGTCATTTATGCCTTTAAGTGGGAGGTTGTCTGGGTAAAGGCCCTAAATGACCCCTCATAGTTGTACACTTGTGTATAGGCCTTTAAAAGGCTGATTATAGTCATTATAAGTCATTTTTATTCTTTTGGCCAAGTTCAATGTGAACTTGGCAAGGTCCTATAAATAATAACCTAAACTAAAGTTAGGGTTAACTTCTCTTTTTGGAGAACCAACCAAAACAGCTGCGCCTCTCTTCTTTCGCTCTCTCTTTCTCTCTCTCTCTCACCTTCGTGTGCGCTGCTTGATACTCACCTTCCTTGCCTCTGGTGCTCCATTTGAGCTTCTTCATCTGTTGAATACTCTCTTTTGCTCCAACATATATATATATATATATATATATATATATATATATATATATATATATATATATATATATATATATATATATATATATATATATATATATATATATATATATATATATAGATACATACATACATACATACATACATACATACATACATATATATGTATATATATATATATATATATATATATATATATATATATATATATATATATATATATATATATATATATATATATATATATATATATATATATATATATATATATATATATATATATAGGTTTTGGTTCGGCAGTACAATGCCTCGAAGTCCGCTACATGTCTAGCTCCATAGGGTATTTCTGCTCAACTTTTTGAGATACAGTCAATTTTTTACATCAGGATATTTGGTCATTGGCCATGGTTGAAAGCAATGATGTATTCGATATGTTCGCTAGTGAGGATAAGTTTGATGGTACTAATTACCCATTGTGGGCATATATGATGCGTCAGTATTGGTAGAAAAAAGATTGTGGAATATTGTGGAGGGTGTTGAAAAACATTTTACTACACTTGCAAATAGAGTTATTGAAAGTGGCATAGATGGTGTTGAAGATGGTGATCTTGAGTTTTGTTGTCGTGTTGCAGCTTCTGTTGTACCTACTACAGAGGAACTTCTTTGGGATGGTAGAGATGCAAATGCACATGCATTGATAGCTTTGTATGTCAAATGTGCCATTATCCCTCATATTTGCAAGGCAATAAAAGATGGTTGAGATACTCTTACAACATTATACCATGCAAGAAATGAGGCTCGTGTTGCTTATGTCCGAAAACAATTGGAGAGTGAGCATATGAATGATGGAGATTCCATGGGCAGATTTTTGACAAAAATCAAAGATTTGGAGGAACAAATGATTTCTGCCGTTGATGAAATCTTGCGAGATAGTTCACTTGTGTAGACTATTCTTAATGGTCTTCCAGATTCAGGTAATAGTTTTGCTTCTACTCTTCGATTGATTATGAAAGGCGATTTAAAATGCCTTAATATTTGAGGAGTTAGTCTCTGTTTTGTTGCATGAAGATCAATCTAGGCAGAACATGTAAATTATGTGTGTTGCAAATCAAGCTTTCTTAGCTAGTTAGAAGGAGAAAGGTAAATCGAGCTCATCTACTAGTAAGTAGACATCTGCCAATGTTACACAATCAAAGAAGGAGACAAAGATGATAAAAAAACAAAAAAGTAAAAACAATTTTGCAAGTATTGTAAGGCAAATGGTCATGTCACGAAGAGTTGTCCTAAAGTGGCTGCAAAGGAGCCAAAGAAGAAAGAGGTTGGAATGGTTGCTGTAGAGCTCTCTACACTTAAAACAAAGTCTTCTCATATTGTTCAGAATGAAAAATGGCTTTTACTACTGATTGTAGCTATGGCCCATCTTTGCATGAGTTGTGTATGTTTGCAATAAACTCTGGTGTTTGGTACTTTGATAGTGGTGCAACAAAACATGTTACCTCGAAGCACAATTTCTCTCTTCACTTCTTTTGAGCTTTCCCCTACAAGGAATATTGTCACATGTGCTAACAACTCCTCTTATCCTGCAATGGAAGTCAGAAAGATCATTTTTCTACTGTTGATTCTAGTTCTTTCACATTGTTAGATGATCTATGTGTCAGGGATCAAGATTAATTTGTTGTCAATTTCAACATTAGCCAAGAATGGATTGGTTGTCAAATTTGTTGATGATAGATTTATAGTCCATGATCTCTCAAATGGTGATGTTATTATTGTTTCTTGCATTTTATGTCGTGGGCTGTATAAGCTCATAGACTGTGCAAAATATGTGAATGATTCAACATGTGTAGTTTATGATTCTCAGGCTATCTTGGATGCAAAGCTTTGTCATGCATGCTTTGGTCATCTGAATTTTGCTAGTTTGTTATGCGCACAAAAATTCGGAATTGTGTCCTTTTTGCCCAAACTTAATGCACTTTCTAAACATGTTTGTGAAGGCTATGTTTTGGGCAAAATGCACCGTTTCTTCTTCCCAAATAATGGTTCAATTAGAGCTGATCATTAATTGCATCTTGTTCATAGTGGTGCTCCTATAGAGACACCTTCATTTGGGAACTACTTTTATTGATGACTTTTAAAGCCTTGCATGGGTGTATCCATTGAAAGCAAAGTCTGAAGTGTTTATGTGCTTTAAATAGTTCTTGGTCATGGCCGAAAATTTGTGAGCATGTAAATTGGGCACCATCCATTTTGTTTGAGGGGGGCGATACATGTTTTCTGATTGTAATGCATTTTGGCCTCAGTATGGAATAGTGTATAATGTTGTATACACCTCAATGAAATGGCATTGCTGAAGGAAAGGACATGTCCATCATGGAAATGGCGAGGTGTATGGTAAAAAGATGCTATTGCAAAGAATGATACTTAGTCTTTATGTGATTTGCCTTTAGGCAAAAACGCCATTGGCATTAAATGGGTATACAAGCTGAAACGTAAGCATGATGGAAGAGTTGATAAGTATAAGGTTAGGCTGCTGAATTTAAAGCTGATTTGCATGCCTCTTTTGAGATGTCAGATTTGGGGCATTTGCATCATTATTTGGGTTTTGAATTTATGCAAGATGATGGAGAAAGAGCTTTGTGTCAAACAAAATATATTGACACATTATTGCCGCGTTTTGGCTTTGAAAATTGCAAACCTATTGCCAATCCCAATGAAACAGGTTTACGGTTGAGTCTTCATGATGTTGAAGATACATTTGATGTTGTTATGTATCAGCAGGCTACTGGATGCTTGATTTGCTTATGCATAACCTGGCCAAATATTCAGTTTGTTGTCTCTCATATGAGAATGTTTATGCATTGCCTGTGTGTGAAGCATTGGCAAACTATTAAGCGCTTCTTTTGCTACTTGAGCGGTACCCGGCTAGTTGGATTGTTTTATCCAAAGGAGGGATCATTACTTCCAGATTTACATGCTTTTTATTAGTCTGAGTGGGCTGGTTGCAATGACACTCGCGTGTCCACTAGTGGTTTTTGGTTCATGCTTGGTATCTCATACATATCTTGGTTGAGCAAAAAGCAGCCTACTGTGGCCGCTTCTAATTATGAGGCTAAGTGTAGGGAATCTTTCACAGCGATTGTTGAGTGTGTGTGGCTCATACGCGTTTTGGCTGATTTGGGTGTTGGTCAGTCTTCTTCCACCACCATCTTTACTGATAGGCAGAGTGCATTGGAAGTTGCGAGGAACCTTGTGTTCCATGTTTGCACAAAGCACATTGAGGTGCACTATCATTATGTCAGGGAAAGGCTCTCTACTGGAGAGATCAGTTTGGCTTATGTGCCTCCACATGATAATGTTGTAGATCTTTTCACAAAGGATGTGCTGAGGGAGAAGTTTGAAGCTTTCCGCAAAGCTTTGGGCTTACTTCCTTTTGTGGATTGATCTCTTTCCACATAGCTTGGCACTTTCTTATACATGATTGGAAGCGCCTTGTTCACCGCATCCCTCCTAGAGAGGATTTGTTGATTTATTTCAGTAGTGATGTGTATGGAGTCTGGACACTCTTAGGATTGCCGAGGCACTTTTTTCTCTCTTTAGGAGGGTTTTTTTCATGGCGTGTATGTATGCTATAACCCTAATAGGTCACTTATCTTTGTTCACTTGGTAATACATTTTGTATTGTGTTGTGCTCCAAGCTTCTTCTTCTTCCTTGTGCTGTTTGTGTGCTTCCACAGGCCTCAAATTCCAACATATTTTGCGTGATTTTCCAACATAACACAATACATTTTGTATTGTGTTGTGCTCCAAGCTTCTTCTTCTTCCTTGTGCTGTTTGTGTGCTTCCACAGGCCTCAAATTCCAACATATTTTGCGTGATTTTCAATAATATTAAATTAAAGCTGCCACCATGCTGAAGCCACTTGGCAGAGGCTAGAGCCATTAGATTTATTATGCTTGATTTAGTCTCTTAATGACATGTGTCACTTAGTTTTTCACATAAATATATACTTTTAGTATAGAATTATGAAAATCTAGGTTCGTGTTTTGACCATGTTTTTGGTGCCCAATACCCAAGTGCTATATATCCTTGGATAGCTCTCAAGGAGTACTATCAGATTATCTAATAAAATTTTTTGACCATATTTTTTACCATTTCCCAAAAATGGGACTATTTTTGACCATTTCCAAGATTTATTTTGGTTTATGCCCCATTGACATATTTTCTAACAATTCATAGATGATGGAGTGATGTTGGAAGTTTGAGTAACGGACCAATGCTTGACTTGATGCCTCTATTGCCTACTAGATTGGACACTTGTAGGATGACAAGACTTTCTTGTGAAGGAAAGAGGAAGCAATTGTTTTCGGAAATGGCTACAACACAATGGATGATGCAAAAAAAACCAAAATTCATGCAGTGTGGCAAAGAGAAATGGCTAGAACACAATGGATGATGCAAAAAAACCCAAAATTCATGCAGTGTGGCAAAGAGCATCCTAGTATAGCATTATTCTTTTTTCTTTTGTTTTGAGCTTTGGCACTTTATGGGTATATGGATATAGCCTCACCTCCTACCCGTGAGGAGATGGGACACTCTGAACTGAGTGTGGAATCCTCCTATGAGCCGACACTCCTTTGTGGGGAATGGTATTCTCTTTTTTGGTAACACATTGGATAGGCAGTTTAGGTAGGAGGTGCTGAGCTTCTGCTCAAAATCCTTCATACTCCAGTGTCGTGTTCGGGGCATTGGGTATCTCACCGCACTGGTTCTCAGTATTCAGTTGACCATTGGCCTTGTGTTGGAAGGTACATATAAGTCTTCTTCGGAAGATGAACGGGGTGGATAGATTCTGCCTTCTGAGTGGGATAGATCCTTGGAGCCCCCATCCCCGATTCAAAATCAAAAGAAATTTTTGTCGAATTCTTAGAGTTGTAGTGCATCCATACCTGTTCAATGATATGATAAGAGTTTCTAAGCTATCGGGCAATGTTGTGGACAAGAATTCAATCTTATCTTATTTTTGAATGATTGTCAGTTTGAAATAGCTAGCTGGTCCAAGGTTGTTTGTGAATGCACTTAGGTGCTCTAATTTAGTAATCAAGCCTGTATAGTTCCACATCCAAATCAATGAACTTGTACATAAGATGAACTTGGTGAGGACTGATTCCATTATTACAATTTTTTTTTTTTTCATTTTCTCCGTGTAGTTTTTTATTTGTGTGCGTGTGTGTGTGTTTCCGCGTCTTTATCTCTGGGTTGTTTTTTGAGCCCTCCTGACTGGTTTTTCCAGAATGAAGATTTTCAGGTTCACGCATCATCTTAGCCTTCTTTGGTATAGAAGTTCAATTTAGTTGAGCTTAAGTGAATGTTGAAGCCTGATTCTGTTGTCAGTTATCTTAGTGCCCATTCATATGAGCAGTTTGTTGTGGACTTCTTTTTTTGATTTTCAAGCCGTGGCTGTCTTTTATCTATAAATAAAGGTATTTGCTTCAAATGGAAGCCTTCCCCTTTATCCTTGTTCCCCTCTCCTCTTTTGCCTTCGCTTTCCCTCTCTCTATGCAGGGGTTCAATTGAATTGTGCATGGACATAGGAGTTCTAATCTTTATCAGCTATTGATGGAGCAGAAAAGGGAGGGGTGGCCCAATTACCTTCTCTAGCAGGTGCTCCGCTGTTTGGAAGTAGGTACATAGGAGGGGGGAAATAGGAAGGAGTGCCCATTTAATGTTCTGTTAATTTTCTCCATCGAATGCCAATTTTTCATCCTCGTTTCTATGAGATCTTCACTTTTCTGTGTCCATGTTGCCTGTTTGTGATGTAAATGATTTTTTTGCTAGAGTATCATTTGTGCTTTATCTTCTATTCTTTTGTGGTTTTAATAGCAAAAGTTCTTCACTTTCATTACTGTGCTTTTCTTCTAGAATATGACTGATATTTCTTTTTTTTTTAAAAATTTTGACAGGCACATCATTGAGAGCTGCTTGATAGTCAAGCGTATTATTTATGCTTCATGGGTTAGAGCATGTCGTGTGATCTGTCTCAATTGATAACTGGCTTGGAAATAATTAGAGATTGATGAATACCTTTTTACTCCATTCTATGCTTTGTTTCTTTCAATGTGTACTCCATTTTGGAGCTATAATGGAAATTCACACAGCCTAATTGTATGCATGCCTTGCCTGTCTTGGGTAGTATTGGTGGGATAGTCCTGGTGATTAGCCATCTTGTATCTAAGGAGGGTCACATTGTTGCATGCAAGATTGCTGTGAATACATAACTTACATGCTACCTTGCTGTTTGAACCTCTCTGGTTTCCTAAAGGGTCACATTAACTGCAGTAAAATTTTCACAAGGTTAGTGTTCCCATAAGAATTAGTCCCTTCATCTCTCAGTTGTTATTCAAATATATCATATTCTTTGGGTATTTACAGAGCTGCATCTCGTTGAGTGTTCCTGAATATGCAATATGGGTTTCAATGACATTCATAACTTAAACTATGTTTAGGCTTTTGGAAAACAAAATTGACTTTCTTGTTTTGACTAATGAAATCCCATATGAAAGTTCACATTCTATGTTTGTCGGTGATTTAATTGGTATGCCATACAATTATTGATGGAAATAGAGTATGATAGTTTGCCTGATATAGATGCTTGACCAGCCATCATATCTTACTAATGAAGTTGATGTGCCAGAAGATCTGGTCATTGCATTATAATTTTCAATGATATGCACAAATCAGTAATACCTAATGGCTTTGGTAGACAGATTTTGCTTTTCTATTTTATTTATGAAAATAATACATGGCAGCTCACATTCAATGTTAACTGGTGTTTTCAACGTATGCTGCTTTGGAAAGTAACTGTGGATTATTGGTTGAAGTAGAGTATGCTACTAGTGCTGATGAAGATGCTCGATCGCCTTGTTTTTTGCCGATGAAGATTTTATACCAAAAGAGCTGGGCATCACTGTTATGATACATTGAATGAGGCAACTAAGTTAATGTTGTGAGTGAGCTTTTAGGATATGGATCATTGTGCAAGCTGTGTGTATTGTCATGAGCCCAACATTCGAGCGGGTGTGTAAGTTACTTATTTTTTCCTCAAATTGTTTAGTCTCAAGTGAAAGCAACAGTTTCTGTCGTTGTTTTCAGCATAATTGTGAATTTTGGTTGAAATAAGAGGTGCTAATGGTCCGGATGTGGGGTGTTTCATCACATCAACATTTGACTAATGAACATGTTACACCAAAAGATTTGATCATTAGTACTGATATACCTCGAGCAAGGCTGTGTACTGTTAAGTATTAGAACAATACTTTGAGGTTGTGGGCATAGAGTATGAATTTATGTGCAAGACACTTCTTTGCAAGTCTTGTATTCTAGCAACTGCATTCTAGCCATTCCATTCTAACCTGTGGGAATCATTGCCTTCCTTCCATAGCTTATTTGACTGGAATATGTGTTTTTGTAGCTGTGGACAGAGTTCATTAATGCTTTCAGATCTTCTGTCGCTACACTATACTGTAGCTTTGCATACAGACAATCACGTACTGGGAGGAACAAGCATGCATACGAATTCATGCACGTGTGTCTGCACATACACGTGCATAGAGATGTGGATGTGAACACATGCGTGTACACATGAGGGACAGGATTACCTAATTACCCTGAGAAGGATTATGATAGAGGTTGGATTTCGTTACAGACTTGTAGATTTATTGGGCAGCTGATGGGCACAGTAAATATTCTAGTGTCAAAAAAGTGTAGATACAATGTGAGGGTACTTATTCTGGCAGTCAAATTATGTTGGCAACATGATGGAAACCTGATTACTCAACTTGGCATGAGGTCCTGATCTTTAGCTTAATGTCACCCATAAATTCCAGTCGTGTTCTGAATTTTGCTTTCTTTTTACTTCTGGATATGCATGAAATTATTCTCTCTTCCATTAACAGGAGCAAAGAGAGGAACCATATATTCTAAAGACAAGAGCATAATTTTCATTCATATCGAGAAATGAAAAGAATATGCCTTTCAGAACAAGACTAGAAGCTTCCCTGCAGCCCCTTCTTTTCTTCCCCCAAAACATGTGCATATGTGCGTGTGTATGCATGCATGTACACACCATAAAAGAATGTGTGCCAACAATGCGCTATGATGTATTCTCTGGATACAACCAAGTATTCATTGCCCCCCAAGATCAACATAAAAATAACTCTTGCTATGGAATGGGGTGTCTATGCATTTAGGGTCATGCAATTTCGGCTCATAGATGCACCAACAAACTTTCTACGACTAATGTTCCATGTCTTCACGGAATTCCATGAAGACACGGAACATTAGTCAGTAGGTCCATGCCCTTTCGGCTCATGGATGCGTGATGTTAGTAGTTCCATGATCTTAGGAGAATATTGACAAATGTCATGTGTCCAAAGTTTATTTGAATCTTGATGAATGTATGTTCGAGATGTGCCAAGGAAAAAATACTGGGACCATTTCAAAACATGGCATTTCCATTAATGAGGAGAAGATGAGCCATAGCAGAGTTATGTAGGTCACGGACAACAATATAATTCTACGATTTCATGGTCCATTGTGGCCACTATAGATCATGCATACATATGTTCTTTGTGATCACTAAGCATCTTTATGCACTGATCAATCATTTTGAATGGATCTAAGATTGTGAACAGTCATTTCAAGAGCTTCCAAAGCTGTCAATGTCAACACCTATATTGAAAGTCTTTTGATTAGAGCAAACCATTCCATATCCATGTGGACATAACCAATTACACTATAGGTTGTATGTTAGCCAAGTCGATGGATGGTGGAAAATTAGATTTCCCTTTCGCACGTGCGAGTTGAACTGAACTGTTTTGAATGCAACTATACCACAACAAAAAGAGAAGGCCTAATATGTGCAAGAAAGATTACTTAGATGGTCTTGCTTTGCATCGAGTGTGATTTTGAGGTGGTGGTTAAGTAAAGCAAAATCCATGTGCGAGCGGATCATTAGAGAAGTGGCAAATGGCATGAATGATGACATTCTTGATGCCTATTTATTTGATGTGAAATTATTTTCAAAGTGGGTAGAGGACTTTATGCTTTTTCTCACTCACACACCAAGTCATTTGAATGTTTGAGTGTCATGTACAAGAATCATACAAGCACAACAATTCAAAATTAATGTTGGATGTCTCTACCATCGAGACAACCAAGGCATAATTTATTGTTATGTGGATGATGACAAACATGGAGTAATAATTCACAAACATGTCTCAAGATTCCATTGTTTGAGCTCACATACTTTGCAAAATTGATAGAAAGATGGAGTCCATTAGTTGTCCATGAGAAAAGATATCTTTCAATACATGCAAAATTGCTCATAATGTAAGTCTCAACATCCTATTCAACATGCTACTTTATATCAAATAGTTGCCAACCTAGAGTGGATTCAACAAATGGTAGATATCAGAATTGGCTAGCTACCTAAAGACACGTCCTCTTAAAACCACTCCTTTAAGGAGACAAAATAAGGATACACATAATAGGTGATCTATTATATGTGGCTATGGGACACTTTTCCTTGGACAAGATTGTTAAAATGCTCTTTATTGGCTTATGATGGCCAATAGCGAGAATGGATGCAAAGAAACATTTGTATGATGATGTGATCTATGCCAAATGGCCAAAGAGCCATTCAAATGAGATGAGATACCATTACAATCGATGATGGGAGGCGAAAACTTTGTAACACCATGTTGAATATATTATTGTAGGCACAAACACCCTCCCAAAGTTGGTTGAAGCCAAAGCAATGATTAAAAATGATGCTCATAATAGTGCAAAGTTCCTATTTAAACATCTCTTTACAACCTTTCTTCTTATAAATGAAATCCAGAGTGATTGAGGAACTCACTTCATCAATGAAGTGATTGAACATTGTTCACCATAGACCCATAAGGTTCCAAAGAGTGACCAACTAGCATTAAGTGGGTGGTTGACAAGAACCAAATTATCAATCGAGCATCTACCTAGTTGGTGGCATGGAAACCAATAAGAAGATCCTTGAAATGCAGAGAGATGGAAGAGAAAGAGTGAAATAAAGAATTAGTAGTGTACAAAACTCCTAGCAACAATATCTCCAAACGTGTCAAAGATAGTTCTGTTTTTCACATATCAAAACATATGGAATAAGCTCTACAATGTACATATTTAGACCTAAAGAAAACAATAGTTATAAAGCAAAAAAGGGCTTTGAAAATCTATAAAAAAATTCATACCTCAATCTGGAGCCCCTTACACGTGCACGGAGTTGCCAGTGCAAAGAAACCATAGCTCAAGATTTGTATACCCCCTTGGGAGACTCTTTTCTCAGCATAGACACTCCATATGAGCAAGAAAAAAGAAAAAAAATGGAGAAGAAAGGAGAGTTATGAGATTTCTCAAGAGCTCACTTCTCAAAACAGCGAAAAATCTACATAATTGAGCTCTCATTGAGCTTTATACAAAAGTGGATGGCCTTGTTCACAATAAAATGGTTGGTACAGTTTAAAATAATCCCAATATCCTTGTAGGGCTATTCTTGATATATTATAATCTAAGCTACTCAAAGCTAAGTATATACATCTAACAATCTTCCCATGCTATCGAAAATTATAAAATTTAATACATTTCTGAAAATTGAGGTCTAGTTTATGGAGTTTGATTAAAAAGTTAGTGGTTTCCAAAATAAATTTGTATGCACTACATTCGAGTTCGAGGTTTGTGGAAGCGCACTAATAGAACAAAAAAGAAAAAGATGCTTGGAGAATCGAATGTCTTACCAAGTGAATGTACAAAAATAAGTGACTTGTTAGGGTTATAAGCCTATATTAAAGCTAGGGGAAAAAACCTCGCAATGAGGGTAAAGAGGGCATCGATGATCTTAAGTGTGTTCACCCATGTCACTACCAAAATATATCAACAAATCTTCCTTGGGAGTGATGCTGTAAACAAGGAGCTTGCACTCATGTATAAGGTAGTGTCAAGTTATGTGGAAAGAAATCAATCCATAAAAGGAAGTAAGCCCAAAGCCTTGTGGAAACCTTCAAACTTCTACCTAGGTAGAGCCTTTGTGAAAAGGTCTGCAACATTATCTTGTGTGGGCACATAAGCCAAACTAATCTCTCGAGTAGAGAGTCTTTCTTTGACATAATGATAGTGCACCTCAATGTGCTTTGTGCAAGCATGGAACACATGGTTCCTTGCAACCGGCAATGTGCTTTGACTATTAGTAAAGATGGTGGTGGTAGAAGATTGAATAACACCCAAAGATGAAAATGTGTTTGAGCCACATACTCAACAATTGACATGTAAACTATCCTATATTCAGCCTCATAACTAGAAGTCGTCATATTAGGCTACATCTTTCTCAACCAAGATATGCATGAAGTACCAAGAATGAAGCAAAAACCAGTGGTCGACACATGAGTGTCATAGTAACCAACCAAATTTGAGTCAGAGAAAGCATGTAAATCTAGCATTAATGACTCTCCCTTGGGATAAAACAATCCAAGTAGCTGGGTACTACTCAAGTAGCAAAAGATGCGCTTGACTGCCTATTTATGTGCAACTTTAATTGAACAAGCTACAATCTATGCATAGCTTTAATTGAACCATCTTTTGGGAAGGAAAAATGCTACATCTTACCCAAAATATAGCCTTCATAGACATATGTAGAAGGTTCTTCAAGTTTGGGTAGAGGATGACATTTTTGATTTTTGTAGGCAAAGCAAACTAACGAAATTCAATTGACCAAAGCATGCATGCCAAGGCTTTGTATCTGAGATAGCCTGCGAATCATGAATTATACATGCTGAATCATTCACAAATTTTGCATAATTAGTGAGCTTATATGACCCATGACATAAAATGCCAGAAGCAATGATAACATTACCATTCAAGAGTGATGAACAATACAATTTGTCATCAATAAATTTGACAACTAGGCCAATCTTGGCTCGTGCTAAAATTAATAATAATTTTTTCTTGATCCTTGGCACATATAAGTCATGTGACAATGTGGAGTACCATGACAATAGTCAGAATGTATCTTTCCAAATCCTATGACAGGATAAGAGGAGTTGTTAGCACATTTGACAATATTTCCTATAGTAGGAGGCTCAAATGAAGTGAAGAAACTATGTTGCAAGGTAATATGTACCAAACATTCAAGTCTACTAAAGACACAGTGCTCATGAGAAGATTGGAGTAGTAAATGCCCATTCTTAATTTTGAACAAG
Organism: Ceratopteris richardii; assembly: GCA_020310875.1. Classification (NCBI taxonomy): domain Eukaryota; kingdom Viridiplantae; phylum Streptophyta; class Polypodiopsida; order Polypodiales; family Pteridaceae; genus Ceratopteris; species Ceratopteris richardii. The sequence goes on along the minus strand of CM035425.1, from coordinate 85,090,119 downwards.
TTTAGCAAACTCTATTTTATGTGTAGAGGCATCTATAGCAACCATTCTAGCCTCTTTCTTCTTTACCTCTGCAACCAGTTTAGGACAATCCTTTATGATATGATCATTTGCCTTATAATACTTGAAAAATTGTTTTCGCTTTTCAATTTTCTTATCATCTATCTTTATTTTTTGATTGTGTAGCGTTAGCAGATCTCTACCTATTAGTATACGAGCTCCATTTATCTTTTCCCTTTGACTAACTAAGAAAGCTTGATCAAGAACACACATAATTGACTTGTTCTACCTAGATTGATCTTGTTGCAACAAAAGAAGGACTAAATCCTCAAAGGTTAAGGCATTTGGGTTGGATTTCATAATCAATGGAAGAGTAGAAGCATAGCTCTGATAAGAATCTTGAAGACCATTATGACTAGTGTGCACAAGTGAACTATGTGGCAAGGTTTCATCAGTAGAAATCAAGTTCTCTTTCAAACCTTTGATCTTTGTTAAAAAATTTATCCATTAAATCTACTTCATTCATATTCTCACTCTACAACTATTTTAAGAGGTAAGCAACATGAGCCACATTCCTTGCCTTATATAATTTTGTCAAAGTATCCCAAGCATCTTTTGCTTGTCTTGTAGGAGTGAATGTGAGGAATAATGGCACGTTTGACAAAAAAAGCTATCAATGCATGTGCCTATGCATCTTTGTCATCCCAACAAACTTTCTCTACAATAGGTGCAATAGGAATTGCAACAGGACCAGAAAATTGAAGATCAGTATCTTCAACACAATCTACATCACCTTTAATCATTGTATTTGCAGATGTAGTAGGGTGTTTTTCAAAACCATGCACAATATTCCACAAGCCTTTTGCTTCCAATACATGATGCCCATAACGGTTAATTAGTATCATCTAACATATCCTCAACAACCAATATATGAATACATGATTTCTTTTAGCCATGGTTAGTGACTGAATATGTTGATGCATAAAATTGAATATGTTGATGCATAAAATTAACTATTCTGAGAAATTTGAGCTAAAGTACCCAAGCGAGCACTGTTAAACTTGTAGCACACTTCGAGGAGCTTGTACTGGCGAGCCAAAACCTGTATATATGTTTGGCACAAAAGGACAAAATTTCTTACATAGTCACTATGATAGTGCGTTCGAAGGCTCAAACAAGTTCAAATCAAATTTTTTTGTGCAGTTTGGAGACTCTAATCAGAGGGGCGTCAATGACATCCTAGAGAAAGCGATGACTTGCTTTGATGCCAATTCTTTGAGTTCAAGGTATATAGAAGCATACTCAGAGCACAAGGAAGAAGAAGAAGCTTGGAGAATAACAAAATGTTGAATGTATTACCAAGTGAATGAACAAAGATAAATGAAAAGAGTGAAAAATCACATAAAAAATTTTGATTTGATCTTATTTCAGCCATCAAACGCACTATCATAGTGACTATGTAGTCAATTTTGTCATTTTGTGCCAAACATATATACATGTTTTGGCTGCCAGTACAAGCGTCTTGAAGTCTACTACAAGTCTTGCAGAGCTTGCTTGGGTATCTTCACTCAACTTTTTGAGATACAATTAATTTTACGCATCAACATATTCAATCACTAACCATGGATGAAAGCAATGATGTATTTCGTATCTTGGTTATTGGATGGTACTAATTAACCATTGTGGGCATCATGTATTGGGAACAAAAGGTTTGTTGAATATTGTGCAATGTGTTGAAAAACACCCTACTACATCTGCAAATACAGTGATTGAAGGTGATGCAGATTCTGTTGAAGATAATGATCTTCAATTTTTTGGTTGTGTAGTTCCTATTGCAGCTAATGTAGAGAATTTTTTTTGGGATGCCAGAGATGCATAGGCACATGCATTGATAGATTTTTTTGTCAAACGTGCCATTATTCCTCACATTCGCTCTTGCAAGACAAGCAAAATATGCTTGGGATACTCTTACAAAATTATACAAGGCAAGAAATGAGGCTCATGTTGCTTACCTTTGAAAATAATGGTAGAGTGAGCATATGAATGAAGTAGATTTGATGGACAATTTTTTAACAAAGATCAAATGTTTGAAAGAGAAGTTGATTTTTGTTGGTGAAATCTTGCCAGATAGTTCACTTGTGCAGATTGTTCTTAATGGTTTTCCAGATTCTAATTAGATCGTTGCTTCTACTCTTCTATCCCAAATGCCTTAACCTTTGAGGATTTATTCCTTTTTGCTGCAAGAAGATCAATCTAGGAAGAATAAGTTAATTATGTGTGTTCATGATTAAGTTTTCTTAGCTAGATAGAGGGCAAAGGTAAATGGAGGTCATCTACTTATAAGCAAAAATATGCAAATGCACAGAATCAAAGAAGGAAGGCAAAGATGATAAGAAAACTGAAAAGCAAAAACAATTTTGCAAGTATTTTAAGGAAAATGATCATATCATAAAGAGTTGTCCTAAATTGCTTGCAGAGGAGGCAAAGAAGAAAGAGGCTAGAATGGTTGTTATAGATGCCTCTATAGCTAAAATAGTGTCTGCTAAACTTGTTCAAAATGAAGGATGACCATTTAATACTCCCCATGTTCTCATGAACGATGTGTCTTTAATAGATGCATATTTGGTACTTTGTGTCATGCACACAAAGGAAACCATCTTGAACCTTATATTTTATGTGAATTTCTATATCTCATGATTGGTTCATAATTTGGAGAAAGTAATCCTACCATCTCGTCTGAAATGTGCAGAATCCTGAGCTCGTATGTCTATTTGCTTGATTCTCACACTCAAAGGTCTTGTTTCGAATTGATGACATCATTAACGTAATGTAACTACCATTGATGAAACACCCTTGAAAACCTATATAAGGAGGGAATGGCCATATACATACTCAGTCTTGCCAATGTCAGTCTTGGGAGCTCAAAGAATCACAATCTCCAAGTAAGTATTTTCCAAGTTCTAGTTCAAGTTCTAGTCTTGTGCTTTGTTCGTCTTGTATTATAGTATATTGGACATCTTGTCATGTCTTGTTGTAATCTCATAGTACAAGATCCTTTCCAATTACTCCTTGTATCTAGTCCATCTCCTTGAAGGGAGTTCTTGTTCTCGAGATATCTTGCTTCATATCTACAGTCCTGGGTTGTGGGATCTCTTGTATCATCTCCAGTCAAGTTATCCATACCTATCAGCCTCGAGTTGTGGGACTTCTTGTATGAGTTACATATTCTTGTATAGTTTTCCCTACATGGGTAATCTTGTAATCAAATATAATTCCAAAATCTTTTCTAGTCTAGTTAGAGGGCATAATCTAGTGGTCCCCTGACATTTTGGCAAGACTACCTTGATCAAGGCCAAGCACCATGGAGATTATTTGTGAAGAACTTTTGTCTGCACTTAATATTTATTCAACAACAAGTCCAATAGGAGGAAACCAAAAAAGGATGCAACAACGAAATATTCAAGATGTAATCACAAAAATTCAAAGGCAAATTCAAGAGATGCAAATCATTGTAAATCAATCTTCTTCAAGTACCCTCATGGCAACCAATATGAAGAAAAGTCCAAAAGTGAGCATGCCTAATAAGTTTGATGGGACACAATCAAAGTTTGGAGGATTTTTGCAACAAGTGAAGCTATTCATAAGAATGAAACTAGATAGGTACCTAGATGATGCTTCTCAAGTAGGACTCATAGGAACTCTATTATGTGGCCTTGCGCTTTCATGGTTTGCACCTATCCTTGAGAAGGATATGGATATTTTGTATGATTTGAAGGCCTTTGTTTGAGAGTTCACATCTTCTTTTGGGATATCGATTGTTCACATGCTGCTGAAACAAAACCAAGGAAGCTACATCAAGGAAACATGCATGCATCTATCCATGCATCAGAATTTAGATAAATCATTTGTGATATCACATGGCATGAGGATTATTTTATCAAACAATTTTGATGCAGCTTACATGATGATATCAATGAGCTCATGCTAACCATTCCAATGATAAACACTTTGAATGAATTCATGAATCAAGCAATTGAGTGTGATAATAGGTTGTTCGAGAGAAAGCAAGAGAAGAAAACTTCTGTTAGAGATCGAGAATACAATTTTACTTTTATTCCACAACAACATATGTTGGAAGAAACTCAATTAGAATCCATGCAATTGGAAGAGGACCATGATCACATGGTATTCAAATGCCTTAAGAAGAACAAGTCAAAATTTCCACAATCACCATCCCACATCAAAATGATCATCATTAGAGCCAAAAGAGAAATACATCCTACCATGAAAATCATACTTTTGCATGTGGATATACTATGAACCCTTTCCAGTTTCATCATGGATATCCATCATCATCGTACCATATATCAAGAATTGTACAAAGACCAATACCTATGAAGATTCAAGTTCTAGAAGATCTCACAGTCACATAACCGCTCCTTGTGGAACTCGTTGCTTGAGTGGGAGGTAATGTCAAAAACACAAAGGAAACTATCTTGAACCTTATATTATATGGGAATTTATATATGTCATGATTGGTTCATAATTTAGAGAAAGTAATCCTACCATCATGTTTGAAAAGTGCCAAATTCCTAAGCTAGACTGTCAATTTGCCTAATTTTGACACTCGAAGGTCTTGTTTCAACTTGATGACATCATCAGTTTGTAACCGCGATTGATGAACCACCCTTGAAAACCTATGTAAAGAGGGTTAGCCACATACATACTCACTCTTGCCAATGCCAGTCTTGGAAGCTCAAAGAGTCACGATCTCCAAGTAAGCACTTTCCAAGTTCCACTTCGAGTTCTAGTCTTATGCTTTGTTCTAGTCTTGTCTAGTCTAGTATCTTGGAAAACCTGTCGTGTCCTTTTGTAATCTCATAGTACGAGATCCTTTCCAATTACTCCTTGTATCTAGTCCATCTCCTTGAATGGAGCTCTTGTAATCCAAATATCTTGCTTCATACCTATGGTCTCAGGTTGTGGGATCTCTGGTATCATCTCCAGTCGAGTTTTCCATATCTATCAGTCTTGCTTTGTGGAACTTCTTGTATCGGTTACATTTTTTTGTATACTTTTCCCTACATGGGTGATCATGTAATCAAAAGTATAATTTTGAAATCTTGTCTGGTCTAGTCAGAGGACTCAATCTAGAGGTCTCTCGAAACTTTGATAGTGCACATCAAAAATATTACCTTGCAGCATATTTTCTTCACTTCATTTGAGCCTCCTATAGGAAATATTTTCACATGTGCTAAAAACTCCTCTCATCCTATCATAGGAGTTGGAAAGATCATTATGACTATTGTTGATAGTAATTCCTTCACATTGTCGCATGCCTTATATGTGCCAGGGATCAAGCAAATTCTATTATCATTTTCACCACTAGCCAAGATTGGCTTGGTTGTGAAATTTATTGATGACAAAATGTATTATCCATGATCTCTTGAATGCTGATGTTATCATTGCTTTAGGCATTTTATGTCATGGGTTGTATAAGCTCATCGATTATGCAAAATTTATGAATGATTCAACATGTTTAGTTCATGATTCTCAGGTTATCTCATATGCAAAGCTTTGACATATATGCTTTGGTCATCTGAATTTTGATAAGCATGTTGGAAGGCTGAAAGAAGCTCAAATCAAAATAGGAGCTACAAGCTGTATATTCAAATGGGGGGAAAAACCTCCTCACGAGGGGAAAAAGTGCCCTGAGAGACTAAGTGTGTTCACACACATCATTACCAAAATATATCAACATACTATTCATACTCTCCAATCTTGAATACTTTTTTGTCTTCAGTCATTTGTACTTAATCATTTTTCTAGTCATGCTCAATAGTTCCATCCTTCCTAGATACTTTTCACCTCGACAATGCATTTAGGGTTTTTGATTTTCATAGGCTTTTCTTAGCATGTCATAGTATGCTTGTTCTTAAAATCTAAGTTGTAGATCATCGATTGCAACACCTTTTGTATATTTTTCTATTGAAAGGGAGTATTTTCTTATCTTACATCCTTGTATGTGGGTTATCTAGCTCGCTGTAGTTCTATTAGTACCGACACATCTATTGTCAAGCATATCAGTAGGTTGTTCTTGCCTCTGCCAGTTTATTATTTTCCATGAGACTTTGTAGTGTTCTTTAGTTGCTCCACGTGGTGATCTATAGTTGATTGTTGGATCTTGACTTCTGTAGATCCTATTGTAGCATTTTATGGTCTCATTCTTTTCTATATGTGCTTGTTGTAATTGTTTATTATTCATTAGCAAAGATTGTGATTTCTTTAAACTTATTGATGATCTTTGCATACCATCAATTTTCCTTTGATCTTCTTCTCTACGTTTCGTGGCACTTCATTCATTCCAGCTAGTACATAAGTGATTTCTCATACATCGGGATGACCACTTGCAAATAAATTTAAACAAGGAAATTTTGTGTAATGTATATCTACATCGGCCTTTGATGTACCACCTTCTATTTGTGTGGCAACCTTTGTTTGCATGGTGGATGAACTATGAATAGGGGACATGATAGGAACAACATTCATTTGTGTGGTGGGTATGGTTGCATATGTTGGCAAGATCTCCATGGTGATGGGAAGAGTTCTATGATTTTCTCCCCCCATAGCAACCTTTTGTGCTGGGATGAATCAAAGATGGGAAAATTTGATTCCATACAATTCTACTAATGGGGTGATTATCTTGCTATGAATCCAAACACACTTTATCTACCAATTGAGGCATTGGGAGTGTTATCGATTGTGTACCTAAGTGAGAAATTAGGAACTTGCAATGAAAGAGACTATTCCTCAATCACCACAAGTACATATAGTGGGGATGATCACACATTTAAATTATCAATCCGAGAAGTATCTTGAACCTAACCAATTGTATGAGGACATGCACTTGCACAATGATCAATGAAGTGGAGTAGCTAACATTGCAGGCAGATGAGTGCAATCAGTCACATACATCACCTACACAAGTGGAAATGGTGTCGTGATGCATGAAACAATAGTAAGCACAAAAATAGACTTTTCTCTCAGCTCCAAACTTGAAATATAGTCAATAGTGAGTTTATTTTGAAGCTCTTGATGAGACACATCCAATGCTAGTTCCAATTTTGACAGACGTGCTTCAAGTTATGGGCAAAAAACTAAGATATGCAACTCACCTAATCTCGCCACACACCTCCTCAAGCTTCACACAGACATTGAACTCTTCAAAAAAGCAATGAGATGGATAGATAACACTTCCATACACTCAATTCAAGCTACAAACACACATGCATGCTCACTAGCAAGGAAATACAGGAAGAAGAAAAGGAAAATTCGAAAATCTGAGTTCTCTCTTCTCACAATGACAAAAAGGCTTTACAAACAGTCATAATATGACTTATATACATGTGCCGTAAAGTTGGTACTTTCACACAAGAGACCGGCACTTTATTGAAAAAGCCTAAATTCCTATTATTTTGCAAGGGTAATGTTACAAATATCTTTGGATATGCATCTAGAGGACTCCTCTAGTGCGTTTATATGAGTGGAATATATTATAGGATGGATGTTTGACAAAAAAATATATGCCCAAATTCGAAAAAATTTTGGGGGCCTTCTTTTTTCTTCTCTTTTGTCTACTTCTCTACTCGTATCTCTCTGCAACACTCTCCCGCTCTTTCTCTCTGTCGTCCCTTGATAGGCTTTGCTTTTTGTCTCTCGCTTTGTGTCTGTAGTAGATCTGGTTCCTTATTAACTTATAGCATCTTTGTAGTTGACCACTGCCAACTCCTGTGGAAGTTGTGAAGGTATAGATTACTAGTGGTCAAGGAATTGATCAGAACTTGGGACCTCGTGCATTGATTTTGGCCAGTTTATTTCTTTCCACTGCATGCATCCTGTGGCTAAGGTGATGTATTTTGAGTCACCTTTCATTAGATTTCTTCCCGTGGTTAAAGTGACTTTGATATTGGTCATCTTTCACTAGAGTTGTTCGGCCTTACTAGACTGCTTCAGCATCGAGTTGGGCTGAGATTTTCTTTCTTCTTCTGTATTCAGGTTCTCCATGTTTCTTGTTAAAGCCTGATGTGTGCCCCTGCCGGGCTTGGTGCAGAGAAAGGTGTTACATGCCCCTACGGGGTGTCATATAGAGCTGATAGTAACTTTTATTCTTTTAATGCATCTTTTTATTTCATTTTCTTCATCTTTTTCTTTTGCTTGTCTCTCCTTCCACATATCCCCTCTCTTGAACTCTATCATCCCCGACAAGCTTTGGAATGCGATGGGAGTACGTCTTGTATACTTTTTGCTCTGTAACATTTAGCAAATCTGCTTCACATATCATTAATTGCTTCCACTATTCAGACTTGACTCCATCATGTGGTGCTTGTCTATGGTCAGCAAAAAAGCTAAGTTCATAGGCCACTAATTTGAGATTGAGATTTGTAGACATTTTAAGAAACATTTTGGAATCTATCTCAAAGAAGCCTATGAAAAATGCTTCTTCAAAAGTCTACATGTATGTACTTGGCAAAAACATTAAACTTGAATAATAGGCCATTATAGTAAGTCAGCTAGGTATGACTAAAAGATCGAAAACTAATATATCCGTGCCTTGACTTATTTCGATGACGTTCAAAAATGTGTATTCTGTGTGCTTGAAGACTTTCAGTACTGTAAGGATCATACTAAGTATTTTATTAGTTAATTTTATGGTGATGTCAGGGATTGTAGCATATCTAGATAACCAAAATTCTATTGTTCTCACCATGTACTCTTCGGTGGGGAGGTAACTATGCGACAGGCTTTGTAATAAAGGGAAATTGAACCATTGTTTATTTATTTTACCTTGCCATTGCAACTCCCAAAACTCTCATCAGTATCATTGATGTGGCACATGACAAAAAGATGGATTGACTTGTAATAAATATGGTGCCTCTTGCTAGTGCACCCGCAAAGTTAGATTTTTCTCCAGAAATTTTCTTCCCCAAATAGGATCAACGGATCGAACTTCTGTTGAGTGTAATTAAAAGTTTTTGCCGTGAAGTTGAGCTGCTCGTCCGGATCCTTTCCCATAGTCTTCTTGATGTACCTTCTAGTCTACTCTTTCATGATACCATAAGGTAAATTGAAGGGCTTCATGATCTGATCTAAATCTTTGCTCTTGATTTTAGCCTCCTTCATGACTTTCACCACTCCATTTTCAAAGTTCTCTGTAAGACGAGACACTAGTAGTGCACGTTCCTGCTGGCTTAGGTTTGCAGTATATGGCATTGGATGGTTGTCTGATTCCTCTATTGCCTTCTCCCATATTGGTGAATGATTTGTTGGGGGAGAAAGAGGGCATACCTCAGTCTCGTTAGTAGCCATGTTGGATGGTTGCACTACTGGTGTAGCCAAGTTCTTGGCTTGTTCTAATTGTGCTCTGAGCTCTGCAATGATGTGATCTTTCTCTTCATGTTGTGACTTACTTGCCTAGAGCTCGCCCTCTATTCTAGCTTTAGCTTTGCAAAGGAGCTTGACTTGATCTTCATCTTGAATACATTGCTCTGTGTACTTTTGCATTGCATCTTTCCACTTAAGTTCTAGTGCTTTTGTGTCCGATGTAGATTTAGTTTCTAACTTAACATGTTTTCTTTGCTCTTGTTTTAAACGGTCTTCCATTTCTAACAACTTTGCTTTCATTTATTGTATTTCTTCACCATCTGTGATGGCTGTGTCAATAGGTTGGTTTAACAAAATGGAGTTCATTAATTCTTTGTTCTTGGTATGTAGGTTGTCTGCTTCGTCCATATAAACTTTGATTTGACTTTCTAATAACTTTCTTCGGTTTGTCATGTACACTTTCTCCGCTTCATACATTGCCTTTTGTTTTTTCAATGTTGTGACTTCCTAATGAAGGGTGGATATAGATTGTGTGGCTTCTTCTAGTTTTCCTTTGATCATCAAGTTTTCCTATTTTACATTATTTAGTTCCTCATGCTTGGCCACCACTTCAACTGTCATCTGTGCGAGTTCTTGCTGCGTACTTATGTTTTTGGCTGAGAGTTCTTTGCTCATGATTTGGAATCGATGTTTGGCCTCAAATAGTTGGGCTTTTTCTTTATCTTCTTCCATTAATATCTGTTGTGCAATCATGGCCCTATCAATCATATTTTTGACTATTGACTTTAGTTGATTCACATATACATTAAGCCACATGTGTGAAATAATGGGTTCTTCACCCGTTCTCACATCTTTACCTTGAGCAACATGTAGTGTCACTTGATGTGGTTGCCTGATATGGAGTTTCACTCTGGGCTCAGCCTCATCAGTTGTGGTTGTTGTTTCGTATGTTTCAGATTCTTTATATTGCTCTTTTTGAGAATCAGGTACCACATCCAAGGGTGATGGTTCGACAACCACTCAAATGGGTATGGTAGGTCCTTGTTCTTCCTGTACATCTTCATGATTTTGTTCTTATTTTGGATGCACGAATGTTTTGGACCTAGAAGGCGACACCTCTTTGAGCGTTATCCTTGTTTAATCATTCAGTTGAATGGTCTGCACCTTCTCTGATTGTTCTTTTTGCATCTGTTGAGTTCGGTCTTCCTCCATACTCTGATTTTTGACTTGATTCTGAACTTGGTTCAACTCATCCCATTCCTCATCAACATGCTCATCCATGTGTATGTCAATATTTATATCATGATCTTGGGACGATTCATCTTCTGAGCTTGAATTGTTTAAACCCAATTGTTTATATCGGTCCGATTTTGATATGTTTTTGCCTACTTGTGTGGAATTTTGTTGTTTACTTGATTGAAAATACTAGTGCCCTTGTGCGGTAAGGTTCATCTGACCTTTAGTGTAAGCATGGGTTGCTTCTACTATAGTAGAAAGATCACGTTGAGCAATGGTGGGAGGTTTTGCAAAGGATGTCTTTGGAAGTACATGTATTCGTTTTGACAATCGATGCTATGAGTATCAAACTTCTGATCAATGTCATTTATTATCCTGGTGAAGTCATCCACTTCACTTGTCAGATCCCCACTCATAGAGTGTAAAAGGAACATAGTACATGGTCCTTTTATAAGTAGTTTTTTTTTTGAAAGGAAAACAAAAAAGTCTGTGTCATTGCCGAAGCAATGTTTATTTCGATTTATTATTATTATTATTAGTATATAGTACAAGGTATTTCCTATTCTTGTGGAGGGAAATGTGCACTACTGTTGATATAGAGAAATTGGTGTGCTAAATGCATGGCCTTGTAATGGGTCCCTATCATGCATTCTCAAAGTGTATTTGACTTAGCATGAGTGGAAGAGGAATTCTCTACCTGTGTGAATGGACATTTTGATTCTAACTTTGGGATCCACTCCTTCCTAGTTGTGGTGCCTAGAGGGTCGTTCTTGATGTTAGTCATGCCTTCTGGAGTTGCTCGGTTTCTCTTCGCTTTCACCCTCCACATGTATCGTATCGTTGGTGGACCTACTATTTGTTTGCATGGTGGTCTTCTCTTCCTGTGATTTCTTTGTCTCTTGTAGGGTTTCTTGGATTGGTTTTGACCTCCATATATTGTTTGTGGTTGCTCGTTGGTGACCTTGAATGCTGTCTTTGGTATCAATATTTGGTTCCTTGAAGGTTGAGCCGCCATCAATTTCTTTGGTATCCACATGTGCACTATGTGTTTAGTGCAACCATTGGTTTGTTGGTTTGATCTTAGATACCTTCTGATTCTCTATCATTTGATGCTTATAGTCATCCATGTGATCCTTGCAAATCCATATTTGCCTCATTCCTTTCCTTGCCGGTCGATAAATTGGTGGCGATTCTGTTTTGGGTTGTGGGACTCTCCATTGCTCACTAGTAGTAGAAACCTTACTTTGTCTCTCAAGTTTGCTAGATTGAGATGAAAGATTTAGTTGAGTATTGTGTGAGATGATTGTGGGTTTCTAGGTTTGGGTCAAAAATACAAGTTAGCTGGATAGGGCTAGATTCATAGTCATTAATCTCTTGACTCGCAGCCTTTAGAGGCCTCTCATCTAATAACCTAAAAACTTCTCTATGCACAATCTTAACTGATATATAAGCTAGAGCTAATTGGATTAGCACCTTGAATTCATATATCCAGTCTTGTCCTAGCAAGGGAAAGAGGAGAGATGCACCTACATTGGAAAGGATGTATCGGAAAGTGAAGAACGAGAACTAATAGAGTTGATTTAAAATTATAGGGACATATTTGCTTGGACATACAAGGACTTAAAAGGCATGGATCCCTCTATTTGTTCACATCAGATTCCCATGACCCCTGAAGCTAAACCTTTGAAACAAAGACCATACACATACAATGACGTATAATCTGCCAAAATCAAGGAAGAAATAGATAAATTATTGGTAGTTGGCTTCATATACAAAATCGAACACACTGAATGGGTGTCACCTTAGGTAGTAGTACTCAAGAAAAATGGTAAATTAAGGGTTTTCATTAACCTCAAAAAGATTAATGCAGCCATTATTTGTGATAGCTACCCATTACCCATTACGGATCACCTCTTGGAGAGAGTGGTAGGCAAGGAAGTCTATAGCTTCCTCGATGGATTCTCTTGTTACAACCAAGTTGCAATCATTCCTGAGAATCAACACAAAACTACATTTGCTACAAAATGGGGCGTACATGCTTTTAGGGTTATGCCATTTGGCCTAACTAATGCTCTAGCCATCTTTCAAAGATTGATGTCTCATGTCTTTAAGGAATTCCTTAGGAAAAGCATGGAAGTATACATGGACAATTAATGCACCTATTCTTCTCAAAGAATGGATCACATCCCTGAGCTGATGAAAAAATTTTGAGAAGTGCAAACAATACAGAGTCTGCCTAAATCCACAAAAATGTGACTCCATGGTATGACAAAGAAAAACTTTGGGACATATAGTACCTAAAAATGGAATAGCCACAGAGAATACAAAATCAGGGTAATTCTAGAATTACCCAGACCAAAGAATGCAAAAGGAATGCAGGCATTTATGGGTCATTGTGGATATTATCAAAGATTTATCCACATGTATGCCATAGTTGCAAGACCTCTATATGGCTTAGTGACTCAGTTCAATTGGACGGAAGACTGTGAGAAAGACTTTAACGAATTGAAAAGTAGACTTAGTTCAGTTCCCATTCTAAATGTGCCAAATTGGAACAAGCCATTCCATATTCATGTGGATGCTTCCAAATTTGCCATAGGATGCATCTTAGCACAGCCTGCGAACAAAGGAAAGCTTGATCATCCTATAGCCTATGCGAGTAGCCAACTTAATCAAGCCAAACATAATTATACCACCATTGAATGAGAAGGATTAGGTATGGTCTATGCTATAAAGAAATTCATACACTACTTACTCACAAAAAAAATCAAGTTCTTTATTGATCACCATGCTCTTTTATACTTGATCAATAAACCCTGTAACACTTGAAGGCTTGTGAGATGATTTTTACTCTTAATGGAATTCGATTTTGAAGTAGTGGTCAAGAAAGGAAACACGCATGTCAGAGCCGATCATTTGTCTCAAATGACTCATGGAGAACCACCAACTGGAGTTGCTGATGATCTACCTGACACTTAGCTTTTTAAATTGGAAGTTTGTCCACAATGGGCTGAAAAATCAATACCTATACTCACGCATGGACCAATTCATAGGATCAATTTAGATAAAAACCAATAGTTATGGAAGATGCAGAATCTTCACATTGTGGCGGGAAGTCTATATCATCACGATTCCAGTGGACTTCTTTTGAGGTGTGTAGATGAGGAAGAACAAGAGACATGGTTAATGCATGCCCACACTAATCAATGGAAAGAACATAGAAGTGTTAGTGGTACAGTACAGAAGCTCAAAAGATTGGGAGTGTATTGGCCAGATATGCAAAAAGATGCGCATTATCATGTAACGAGTTCTCCTACATGTCAAGAGAAATGGCATGTTGAGAACTCTATGCTATGTTATTCTATGAGAGTTTACCTTTAGTGAACTTTTTTGAGACCCATGAATATCCTAAAGAAGCAAGCCTAGCAAGAAAACAGGCTTTGGAAGTACATAAGTGGCTACCGACTATTTGACCAAATGGGTAGAAGCAAAGGCCACAAAGAAAAACAATGCAAGAACCATTGCCAAGTTTCTATTTGAAAACATATTTACAAGATTTGGATTACCAATTGAAATTGTGAGTGATCGAGGCACACACTTTATTAATGAAGTGATAGAAACATTGATGAATGAGTTCTTAGTAATTCATAAGAAGTCGGCCCCGTATCACCCACAAGCCAATGGACAGGCTGAAAGTTCCAATAAGGTGTTATGTACTGTTTTGACAAAGATTGTGAATAATGGGCAATCAGATTGGGACAAACAATTACATCATGCCTTATGGGATTTTAGAGTTTCCTACAAGTCTGCTATTGGCACAACACCATTCAATCTAGTATATGGCCAAAATGAAATTTTCCCAATTGATTTCTTGATTCCTACTCTTTTGGTAGCTGAAAAGTATGAGTGGACTAGACACGAGTTGTCCCAATAACTGGATCAAATTGAGAAATTGCATGAGACTGGAAAGCAGTTGCAAGAATCTATGTAGTCAATAGGAGACAAAAAGCATATTATGATGCCCCATATTAAAGACAAGGGACTCAAGGAAGGTGATTTAGTCCTGGTGTATACCTTAAAGCAACATGCAAAAAAATTGCAAAAGAGAGGACATGGACCGTTAGTAATCAATTGCATTTCGACTAGTGGAGCAGTGAACCTAGCCACCCTAGATGGAGAAATTTTTACAAATTACATAAGTGGTTGTCGTGTGAAGAAATACTTAGAAACCTTGACCGAAGAGATGTTGGCAAGACTTCTAGCAACAAGGAATTGAAGGGAAGAGGACGAGAGAATTAGAGAAGAATCAAGACTTGAGGCACTAGAATGAATACGAAAGCAAAAAGAATGGATGCGTGAGAGAGATGAGAGATGGGTCACAATGATTTTCTTGGTCTGCTCCTTGTTATCGTACGCTATTCCTTCTTGTAATTCTCGTTTAGGCATTTGAATGGCAATTTTTCTTTCCTCAACTTCATATCTTTTAAAATGTTTAGGGACTTCGAACTGTTCTTGTGGTGTATTCTCTTCCCTGTTAGTCTCTTCTAAATCTAAGTTCTCTTGTTTTCCATTTTGGTAGTGTGGAAGTGCTTTCTTTAATAGTTTCTTTATCTTATCCTCCCAAGCAACATCATTCCTCTTGAGTCTCAGTGTCCATTTCTATGCTTTCATAATCTTCCTTCCATTCTTTCTCTATCAATTCTCCTTCTTCAGCCTCTTGTAACACAACCATGCATAGGCTTACATCATATCCGTTCTCATCTATACATTCATTCATGGTAAGGACTTCCTCATTGTCACACACATCCAATGTGGCCAATATTTCCATCCATCCATGGGGTTTGAAGTCTTTATTGGGGAATAATTGTGGCATATACGCTGGGTCTTCTATTGGTCTAGAGATTCCACGACCTGTCTGCCATATTTTTCATCTTTCTTCTTCTCCCTTCGCTGCTTTACACATCCATAATTGGGTGTCTTCATGCATCCAAGATTGGGCTTTAGATCCCGCACTATGGATTGATAGATCATCCTCCACTTTATGTATTGTGTTCCATTGTAAAGGTGGAACATCTCAGTAAGTGTAAGTTTGGAGATTTATCCTAGTGGTCATACTTTTATGTTGCAGGTACATTGCATCTCTTCCCCAATCTTGCACCACCTTTAGCTGTCTCATGAAAGGTCTTCCCAATATCATCTCATATTTACTTGCCCTCTCAAATTGAGAAATGGCTAAAGTGTGCTCGAATTATACTCCACATGTTGTAAGTACAACATTCTCTAATAATCCCAGGGGTCTTTCTGTATGACCGTCAGCTAATTGTAGTTTCATCCTTGTGGGTTATAGGGCTGGTTTATGATGGAGAGTGTTAATCTCCAAAAGAACAAGCTATCCTTGATGTTAGACCACCTCTATATCAAGAGTAACTTTAAACTCCAACCAATTTTGGAAGACAAGTACCAAACTATCAAGACTTTAGCTAACTGTGAATAAAATCACTTCACAGGAAAGTCTGCTGCACATTACTCACTCATTAACTAATCAATTGTGTAAAGATTGTGATGAAACTTTGTAGAATGTGTTGCCTAAAGTTTTCACACCTCCTCAAAGTTAAAAAACTTCAAAAGCATCAGTAGATTATGATAAATGATCCAAACAATCTACCTATGTCTGAAACTGCAGTTCTTTATAGTCGACTTTGACACCTGCAACTTCTAAAGCTTGGTTCTCTCAAAGTAGAACCCGTTTATGCAAATGCTTTTAGCCATAGATGGCTTACCTTCCAACTTAGATTTTGACTCCTCATTTGTGCAAAACTTTACAGTGTGCGCTGAGAAATGGTCAATTCTTTGACCATTGAGATTGTGCTTGTTTCAGAAAACACTCACCACTTCTTCTCTTATGAATGTTCCTACTCATAATTCTCACAGCCTCTTTACAATTAGGCTCTCAAACTTTAACCATAGACTCATTAACTATGGAATTAGATACCTACAAAAGGATTCTTGAAATGATCAAGCACAGAAGGAGAACTGGAGAAAAGATCAATGCACAATTCTCTGAATATTCTTTTCTATTCAACTCATCATACATCTGATGGATGATACACACAATACTCATAATCTATTCTTCTTTTCTCATATATGTTTCATCTTACTTATCTAATAAGACCATATATACGTATATATATATACATATGAGTATTGATTCGTCATTACTTCAAGTATTTTGAAGTATTTACAAAACTAATGTTTTACAAGCCTATAATTCCATGCCCTTGGGGCCTGCTTCAAACCATACAAAGCTCTCTTGAGCTTACACACATGATTTGGATACACTTGATCCTTGAAACCATTTGGTTGTTCCATGTAGACTTCATTTGAAATATAACCATTCAAAAATGCATTCTTCACATCTAATTGAGATAATTTCCAACCTTTGCAAGCAGCAATTGCTATGAGAGTCCTTATGGTCGTCATCTTTGCAACATGACTATAAGTTTCATCATAGTCCACACCATATGTCTGTGCATATCCCTTTACAACAAGCCTAGCTTTGTACCTAGATACACTTCCATCTGCAAACCTCTTTGTCTTGTAGACCATTCGCATCCAATGATCTTCTGACTATTTGGTTTAGGAACCAAATCCCATGTCTCATTTTTCATTAATGCATCATATTCTTCCTGCATAGCTTTTTCCCAATTCTTCTTTCCTTTGGCTTCATCATATGTAGATAGATATTCATCTGCTTTTAACATATAAGCATAATCTTTAGTAGTCAAGAATGAAGTATCATAGCTATACCTTGTAGGTTGCCATTTATGCCTAGATGACCTTCTGAGTTCTCCACTTCTTGAAGTTTCTGGTTCATCATATTCTGGATCAAACATTGGCCTTTCTTCTACTTCAACTTGTCCTTCATTACTCTCTTCTTCATCATATATTTGAACCCTTGTTTTACCTTTCTTCTGATTTAAAATAGCTTCATCACTTGCATGAACATTAAGTGTACCTGCATACCAAGTACCTTTCTCATCAAATGTAACATCCTTAGACACAAGGAATTGCGTTGTGGATGGACTCCACAACCTATAACCCATCTGCTTGTCATCATAGCCAATGAATACATACTTCTCTGCTTTAGGTTCCAATTTATGCCTCAATTGGGATGGCACATATGAACATCCAAATATTTTACAATGATCCAATGTAGGTCTCTTACCCCACCAAGCTTCATATGGTGTCATACCCTGCAAGCTTTACATGGTAACCTATTGACCAAATATGTGGCTGTGTTTACAGCCTCAGCCCACAAATAATTAGGACAATTTTTCTCCTTCATCATTGATCTTGCAAACTCAACAAGAGTTCTGTTTCTTCTCTCTGCTACCCCATTTTGTTGAGGAGAGTACCTGCAAGTAACCTCTCTCTTTATATCTGCATTCCACAAATAATCACTGAATTCATTTGAGAAATACTCTCCCCCTCCATCTGACCTTAACCTCTTCAATTTTTGTCCTGTAATCCTTCCTGCATATGCATGATAGTGTTTAAATTTATTAAACACTTCTGACTTATCTTTGATCACATAGATTGTAATCCATCTGGTAGCATCATCAACATATATGAAATAATATCTTGAACCATTTATACTGAAGTCCTTTGAAGGACCCCACACATCTGTATGTACCAATTCAAGTCTTTTTGAATACATAAAACCATGCTTAGAATAATATTTCTTGTGAGCCTTACCTAATTGACATGCCTCACATCTGTATGTCATATGTTGACCTGCAACATTAGGCAATCCAAGCACTGAACCATTGTTAACCATATCTTTGATACCTCTTTCATTAAAGTGTCCAAGTCTTTTATGCCAAAGATCCAATTCAGACACCTTTTGCTCTCCATATGTGAACATAGCATGTCCAATATTACCTTGTATCTTTAATGAGAAGAGCATTCCTTCCTTCTTTCCTGTAACAATTTGTTTATACCCTTGACTAGGGTCTTCAACATAAACTCCATCATTAGTGAACCTTACCTCATATCCTTTTTCCACAATTTTTCCTACACTAATCAAATTGTTTGGAATTGTAGGAACATACAAAACCTTACTCAAAAGAGTACTTCCATCTTTGGCTTTAACTGAATCAATTGACTTCACCTTGTGCTTTGTATTGTCACCTGTTTGAACTGTGTGATTAATTGCCTTATGATCTAGATCAGTCATCAAAGCAATGTTTCCACTAAGATGATTGCTACATCCTGAGTCATAATAAGAGTTGAATCTTCTTTCTGATCTGATGCATAATTGTAGTAAGTGTTATTATAGTATTGATTTTTGAAGTTTCTTCCTCCACTTCTTCCAAAAGAATTCCTACCACCTCTACCTTTGAAGTTTCCTCTCTGATATCTGCCACCTCTTCCTCTTTGATTAAAGTTCTGATTAAAATTACCATTGCTTTGATTATTATGCCAACAATCATGAGATAGATGATTGGTCTTACCACATATCCAACAAGCTCTAACCTTATCTTTGTTATTTCTGCCTTTTCCTCTATTTCTGCCACTTCCTCTTCCTCTCAGGAAGTTTGCTTGATTTGAAGTACCTTCCTCTTCAACTGATTGTTGCTTTCCTTTACTAGCTTTCTTCTTGTCTTTAGAATACATTGCATGACTGCACTCTTATCAACATCTCCTTTGATATCATTCTCTAAAGTTAGCATATGTCCTAACAATTGATTCAAATCAGGAGTGAAATGTTCTAATGAAAGTTCTGTAGACAAT
Source organism: Ceratopteris richardii (assembly GCA_020310875.1). Lineage (NCBI taxonomy): Eukaryota > Viridiplantae > Streptophyta > Polypodiopsida > Polypodiales > Pteridaceae > Ceratopteris > Ceratopteris richardii. Next base: position 85,070,712 of record CM035425.1, on the reverse strand, counting down.
ATAAAAGGCTTCCACTTCTCATCTCCTCTTAGCCCTGTGAGAATTTGTCTTACCAACTTACCTTCTTCAATATCTTCATCAACTGCACCTAAAGAATCAGCAATATCTTTCATCTTTGTCACATAATCAGATATTGATTGTGAAGCCTTCTTCTTGAATGTAGTAAATTCTGCCCATAATGAAGCTTTCCTTGATTTGGTTGTATTCTGAAAATGCTCTTCCAAAGCATTCCATATGTCACTTGCACTTTCAAGTCCTCTGATACGAGGAAGCAAATAATCATTCACTGCCATGTAGATTATGCTCCTTGCTTGCGCATCCTTCTTCATCCAAATCTTTATATATGCAAGCTCCTCTCTTGTTGGAACACTAGGATCTTTAAAATATGGCTTTTCTTCCTCTCCTGTGATGTATCCCATCAAATATTTGCTCATAAGATGAGCTTCCATTCTCATAGACCAAGTTGGATAGTTCTCTCTATCCAACTTCTCAATTTGGAGACTATCTCCCATCCTTTCTTCACCTGTACTATCAAATCTTTAATCCTTAAAAGAAATGAATGTACCTTAGCTTCGAAGTTTGCTCCTTCTGATCCTTTTGATTGAATTTATCTGTCTCCCTTCAGTTTTTCTTTCACACTATCCTTTTTGAACCTTCAAGGTTTGAAATTTGTATATCTGCAGCAGTCGGGGTCTTCCTTTTCCTCAGTTTGATAGATCCTGCTCTGATACCACTGATGGAGAGTGGAACAAGCTATCCTTGATGTTAGACCACCTCTATATCAAGAATAACTTTAAACTCCAACCAATTTTGGAAGAAAAGTACCAAATTGTCAAGACTTTAGCTAATTGTGAAGAAAATCACTTTACAAGAAAGTCTGCCGCACATTACTCACTCATTAACTAATCAATTGTGTAAAGATTCTGATGAAACTTTGTAGAATGTGTTGCCTAAAGTTTGCAAACCTCCTCCAAGTTAAAAAACTTCAAAAGCTTAAGTAGATTATGAGAAATGATCCAAACAATCTACCTATGTTTGAAACTGTAGTTCTTTACAGTCGACTTTGACATCTGCAACTTCTAGACCTTGGTTCTCTCAAACTAGAACCCATTTATGCAAATTCTTTTAGCCATAGATGGCTTACCTTTGAACTTAGATTTTGACTCCTCATTTGTGTAAAACTTTACACTATGCATTGAGAAATGGTCAATTCTTTGACCATCGAGATTGCGCCTGTTTCAGAAAACACTCACCACTTCTTCACATATGAATGTTCCTACTCATAATTCTCATAGCCTCTTTACAATTAGGCTCTCAAACTTTAACCATAGACTCATTAACTATGGAATTAGATACCTACAAAAGGATTCTTGAATTGATCAAGCACAAAAGGAGAACTGGAGAAAAGATCGACGCGCAATTCTCTGAATATTCTTTTCTATTCAACTCATCATACATGTGATGGATGATACACACAATACTCATAATCTATTCTTCTTTTCTCATCTATGTTTCATCTTACTTATCTAATACGACCATATATACGTATATATATATACATATGAGTATTGATTCATCATTACTTCAAGTATTTTGAAGTATTTACAAAACTAATGTACATATGTTTATAGAACTTTCCTTCCTGAACTTTCACTTTACTTCATGAAGTTAGACTTCAATCTTTTCTTTATATCTTCATTTCTAAGCTTCATATAGTCACCAATTGTTGATTGTCTTGCTCCAACAGTTTACCCCACTTCTCCCATATTTCTTTTGTCTCTATCCCTAATCTAGCTTGTGTGTCTAGGATGGCTCTCATTGTATAACCTTGGAATGTAATGGGTAGACATGTGTAACCTTCATCTCCTTCGCTGAAATCCCCCACTTTTTCTACTGGGATTTGGACTGTCGGTACGTCTTCATTGACTTCCGTATTGACTATCTTTGCTTCCTTTTGTTCCAATTGCTTAGCCAATTTCATCCATAATTGTGGTTTGATTTTAAATATCTCTTCCAAGGATATGGAGCACTGCACTTTTGTCTCCTTCAATTTTTGTGCTATATCCAACATTTTGTTTGAGTCCTCCTTTCCTTTCGTTCTCACGGCTGGGGCATGATAAATCTCTGAATTCCACTCGTACTCTCCCATGTAGTTTGGTAGAGTGTTTATGCTTTCCGATTCTTCATTTTTATTCAGTTCCAAACACTCCTCTTGATCTATCTCTTTAATTCTTGGAGGCATCTAACTCTTTAGAAGGTGGGTCAATTCCCTCGGTTCTCCTCCATCTTTCCTCTTGAAATCTAGCCCATAGGTCCTCATTCCAATTAGCTTCAACTTCCAAGATCAAAGAACGTCTCTCATAGTCCCCTGTGGGTGTTCCTTCAGTATTCTTGACGATCCTTCTTTCTTCTAGAGAGTCATGAGCTACTATACATTGTTGAAATTCTCTTTCTGGTATTCTTCTTTTAGGGAGATTTTGTATAGGTTTTTCTAATGTGTTTTGGGAAATTTCAATTAGTTTCTTACAAATCTCTAACCTTTCTTTCTCTAAATCTCCTCTTGGATAACTTAATTCATGGTGTTCCAAACTTGGTCCTACCTTGATCCTAGATTGGTATGCTTTTATCCACATGGCTAGATCCTCAGGCATTGGATCAACTAAAACAGATCTTGCTTGTTGTTTCTGTGTTTCTTTCTCTTCTTTAATCGAATCCCTAGTAGTTGTAAGATTCTTAGGTTGAGTTGGTGCTTCTCTACTCTTCTCTTCCACCTTCTTTTGTATCCAATTGTTTTGTAGTTTCTCTCATTGAGCTTTCCATCTTTGAGTTCTTTTGGCTTTGAATTTTCTTCAGATTCTTGTGAGTCTGCCACTATTTGAGGTGTTAGTGTTTAATGTTCATTAGTTTGGTGCATAGTCGAATTTAGCTTTTTCGGGCTTTCCTTAGCTCTTGCTCTAGTAATCGCCTTTAATGGCACCATATACTTGTCACTTCCAGAAGACTCCACTACTTCTACTACATTTATTTGAGTAGTTTTGGTTATCTTATTGGGTTTTTAGGACAATAGCTAAACAAATGCTCCTTTCCACAATCACCACAATATCCTTCCCAAGCCTTAGGAGGTGGTTGGTAAGCCAATGTGCACTTCTTAATGAAATTGTCTCCTCCATAGTGATAACAGGGTCCTCTAGGGATTGCGGGTCTAATCATAGGTCTAGAACGTACTTGGGCTCTAGGAGTTGTGTACATTAGTGTGACATATTCGGGTCCGTATCCATATGAGCTATCATAGGCCTCTTGTCCATATGGGTGTTGCTCATAGGATTGCTCATAGTTTGCCAAGTCAGCTTCGTATGCATAATAATCTCCCAAATTTTGATCATACAATTGATTATGATTGTTAGGGCCTGTTAATGAAGTGGTTGGCACTAAGGCTCTCTCGAGGTTCTCTTCTGGCTTGACAAATTTCACAGGGACAATATTTTGTGGGTGAGGTGGTTGTTGTCCTAACACTGGTTGTGGTGTTTGTATCTTGAGTATTCATATGGACGTTGAATTAGAAGTGGGCTTTGATATTGCGGATATTTAGGAACTTTTGTTCCTTGGTCTTTGGGTGGGTATCCATAGGGTCTAAATGGTAGAGGTTGAACAAGTCTAGGTTTTCTATTGTAAAGGCAGTTTTCAATACTGTGATTAGTGTATTTCTGCTCAATATTGCAGTACTAAGCTTGGGCCTAGGCAGGTTGTCTGTTATAAGCATACAATGGTGGTGGGAAAACTCCCCTATTGCATGCATGAGAAGGGTGATCCCCTCCATAGTGCACACATCTCCTAAACATATGCATTCTCATCGGAGGGTTGGGGTAATTCTTTTGTCCTTGCACTCCTAATTTCTTGGCTACTAAGTCGGCAATTTCTTCCACATTGTTGTTCGAACTAGAGATGCTACTAGGAGCATCCTCGCTCTTATTCTTGGTTTGAGAAATTTTCAAGTCTTCTAACAGATTGTCTTCCAAGTCTATACACTCCTTCAAACACTCACTCAATGTTTGGAATCTCTTTACATAGTCTAGTGCTCTTAGAGACCCATTGACTAATCCTTCCAAAAATAATGAAATCATTTTTTGCTGAGTAGGCCTTTCCTCTATGGGACATCTGTCCGCATATCGCTTAAATCTCCTAACTCCTAGATGAACTGACTTGGTAAGGTATTGTTTAAAGCTGCAAATCAGAGATGACGAGTTATTTTTGATGTCACTCTTTGTGAATTCTTCAATCATTTCTTGGAATACTTGCTCCATATTTAGGAAACTATTGGGCTCAAATAGTTGGAACCAAGCTAAAGTAGTGTCAGTGAGTGTCAAACCAAATGACTCATATTGGATGAGGAAATCTTCCACTTGTTCAGCGCGAATCACTTACTTGAATTCGGATATGTGGTTGTACGGCTCACCAGACCCATCATAGTGGCTTCTCATACACTTATCCACTTGAATCGGTTGCAATCTTCTACCAGGTTCTGGTGGTCTAGGCATAACATGGACAACTGGATGTCTCATATGAACACCAAGTCCTTTGCCTATGGGTGGTCTCTCAGGGGTAGGGTTCCTATTTCTTGGTTCTCCACAAGATGGGGGTTGATAATTAGGGTTGGTTCTTGGCATTAAAAATTGAACATTGGTTATCACAGGAATGCTCTATTGTTGTGTGTGTGTTTGAATTTTTGGTAAGCTTAACTTTGATAGGTTCCTTGAGGATTCTAGGAGGTGGTTCCCTGATCTCTTGAGGGAAACACTAGTATGCCTTGATATCTCAATCTAGATCTTTCCAAATCAGTCACATGCCAATATTGTCTCATATTCCTATCGACATAGGTGATTCGAGAGAGATCTTCAAGATCTTGCAACTCATAAATGGTGATAGGTTGCTACTTACTCCCCACAAAGATGAGTGGGCTTGTAGTAGCTTCTCCATCCCACCTACCATATATATGTCGATCAATGTGTCATCCTGAGGGATCTTATAAGCTCTCCAAACTCTAGTCAGCTTGGATTTGTCTCGAGGTGTAGAAATCCTATCTTCATTATTTTCCCCATTAGGGTTGTCTATGTCCTCCATTTCCCTTTCTTCACTAATGGTTTCGAGGCAGTCTATCACTACATAAATCAGTCCCCTTTTGTCAATGTAGAATCCTCCTTCATACTTCACTGCTGGTCGAGGAACAATCTCTGACTTGCTCACTTTCTTCATTCGGGTCACAAACCTATTCAAGCCATCTATATAGATTGGAAAATCGTGTTGATTGGTGTTCACATACTCAAGTGAGGTCCTATATTCACCATCAATTACAAACGTGAACCCTGACAAAGGCAGAGAGCTATGCATGTCTTATGAGGCCATCATAGCTCATCTGACTCACTAGAGGTGTCTGAATAATGGGAACAGGCACTCGATAAAACTACACTTGCCCTAGATGATATGACACTACATCGGCTGCCTAGGACATGTCCTAAGCGTAGGTTCATTCACTCATCAGCTAGTTCAGGTTATTGGGTCTCCCTAATTTGTTCTTACTCTCGGAATTTATCTGGCAAGAATTGATATTTCTTTTAATAGGCTTTTTAGTTGTTCTTAGGTTTCCACGATACACGATACACAATACACCGACCTCTGGCGATACACAATACATGAGACTTGGGGTGACACAATACTGGAATCAAAATGATACACGATACTTGATTTGGGTGATACATGATATACAAGGGGTAACAATACATGATACCTAAAATCCTCACGATACATGATACTTAAAGTCCTGTGATACTTCAAAAGTTATGATACATGATACTTGAATGATCATGATATGCGATACTTAAGTCTAAACGATACATGACACACGATACTTCTGCTTTTCATGATACACGATACCAGGATCACAACAATACACAATACATGAGGCAGGATGATACACGATATTTCCAATATTGCGATACACATTACTTCAAAGATTGCGATACACGATACTCAAATATCACGATACTCTACCCGACGATACCCGATACCTAGGTATGATGATACACGAAGAGTATAGGTATCGGCGATACACGAGACCTGCCAGGTATCACGACACATGGGAATTTAGGTATCATGATACTTGAACTCGACCGGTCACGATACTTGGACTTATCTCACTCAAATGCAAAATTCTTTTGGAGAAAATTATATGAATGTGCTCCTTGTGCACTCCTCTTCACCCTAAGTGCCTATAAAATGATTTTTCCTCTCTCCAACCCATGATACAGATAGCATGATACCGATCGTCTCAGATGTCGTTTCTTAGCTGTTCTCTATTGAATTTTTGGTGCTCAAGAAATATGGATCTCAACTTCTTGCTATTCTCCTCACACTCTGGACACTAATGACTTCCTACAGCCAAGAATCCATGTGATACACGCTCGGCAATACCGATCGTTTGTGCACTCTCACGATACTTGGAAGAATACAAGTGACTTGCGGAATGAATTGTTTTGGTTTTTATACCCCGGGGCTAACCCAAGGCTGAAAAGGTACTGAAATGAAAATTTTTGGGATTTTGGGAAATCTACCTACCTACTCTACTCCTCACACATTGTCACTTCGCTAGGTCTAACAACTTACTGCACACACTTCCCAAGTGCGAAGTAATAAATGCAATGAAAAATGACTTGCCAAAGCAGAGTACTTACCTCTTCACAACTCGTACCTTCACCTACAAGCTCTTACCATCACACAAGTACCTCGGTTGGAATCGTACTTCCTCAGCAATGGTGACAAAAAATGTGTGTACCTAATTGAGGACTTAGGGACTTGCCACGAAAGAGACTAGTCCTCAATCACCACAAGTACATATAGTGGGGATGATCACACATCTAAATTATGAATCCGAGAAGTATCTTAAACCTAACCAAGTGTATGAGGACATGCACTTGCACAATGGTCAATGAAGTGGAGTAGCTAACATTGCATGCAGATGAGTGCAATCAGCCACATTCATCACCTACACAAGTGGAAATGGTGTCACGATACATGAAACAATAGTAAGCACAAAAATTGACTTTTCTCTCAGCTACAAACTCGAAATATAGTCAATAGCAGATTCCTTTCAAAGCTCTCGACAAGACGCATCCAGTGCTAGTACTCTTGTCCGATTCTAACAAACTTGCTTCAAGTTATGGGGAAAAAATTGAGCTATGCAACTCACAATCTCACCACAAACCTCCTCAACCTTCACACACACATTACACTCTTTAAAAAAGCAATGAAATGGATAGATAACACTTCCATACACTCAATTCAAGTTACAAACACACATGCAAGCTCACTAGCAAGGAGATACAGGAAGAAGAGAAGGCAAATTCGAAAATCTGAATTCTCTCTTCTCACAATGGCAAAAAGTCTTTAGTCACAAAATGACTTATATATATGTGCCCTAAAGTTGGTCCTTTCACTTAAGAGACCAACACTTTATTGAAAAAGCCTAAATTCCTACTATTTTGCAAGGGTAATGTTACAAATCTCTTTGGAATCTAGAGGACTCTCTCGTGCATTTACATGAGTGGAATATATTACAAGAGGGGATGTTTGACAAAAAAATATATGTCCAAATTCGAAAAAAATTTGGGGGCCTTCTTTTTTCTTCTCTTTTCTTTGCTTCTCCACTTGTAGCTCTCTACAACATCGATAGTTTAAGCTTAATTGCCTCCCTAATTCTTCTTTCGTGGTATGAGATTGTGTGGTTACCTTACCTTCACTTCCAAGAGAACTCCTTACAAATTCACATTATTATTCTTCTTCAACCAGCTAAGTGGTTATCGGTCTTGTGCTAGATAATCAACTAATAGGTTTATTTTTTGGTCACATAATTTGAGGGATTTCCAAACAAAAGAGTTCAAGATAGCTATTTAAATTCTTACATTAGGATTTAAGAACTATTTCATTAGAAAATTTATTCATTTTTATAAAGTATAAGTTCATATTCAATGAGATTGTGTTGTTATCTTATCAACCATCATTTCCTTTTAAGCTACTCATAAATGAAGTTTTCCAATATCTAAAGGAACATCAAAATTTATTTAAAAAATCAGCATCAATATTAAGAATCGAACATGATCTTTTCATCAAACTATATAGTAACAATACCTTTCTCATAAAAATTGTATAATGCTTAATAATGATTAACTATTATTATTATTGGAAAGAACTCCTCAAAAGGCCTTTAAGCACTAATAAGTTCATTATTAGTTTATAAGCTTTGATTGTTTTTGCAATTTCAATGTGTTATTCACACAAGTGACACAAATTATAAAAAATATATTCAATCTATTACTCATTGATTATTCAATGAAATCACCATACTCATTTTGTAAAAAGTGATTGATTAATACGTGCTCAATACCTTTTACCAATATATTTAATGAACTACTCTCTCATAAGTATTCTACACCTATTCTTTCTAACCAATTTTGCATTACCTATATAATTTTTGATATAAGATATAAGGATTGCTTAAGATTTAGTAGAAGATGACTTTCCATACAAAACCTCCTAGTAATCAAACTTAAGAACATGTATGCATATTGAGCTTAGCCTCTATATAAACGTATCACATTTTTAAGAAAACAATTAGTTCTATTCTTATCGATATCTAAGAACTCAATTAATCTCTAAATATGTATAATATTGAGTATATGCTCATTGAAGTGGGTGCAATCAATTGATGACGTACCAAGTGAGATAGTTGCTGTAATAAACTTGAAGCATTACAATAAAATTTGCATTCTATTTTTAAGGCTACCTACAATTATCAAGTTTGATAATTCAAATTTCCGTATTCAACTTTGCTAAATTGATTAAGCTATAATTGTATTAAAACAATATCCAAAGACATGTATTTCTATCAATCATTAACTTGAAAACTCCATTGTAATGGTTAATGTTGAGGAATCACTTGAGTGGCTTATTTGTTGGAGTTTGAGGTTTGCAAAAGCACATGAACAACAAAAGCAAGAAGCAAAAACTTGGAGCACACACAATACAAGATGCATAACCAAGTGAATATACAAAAGATATGTTACTTGTTAGGGTTATAAGCATATATACAAGCCGGGGGAAAAGACCTCTAAAGAGGGAAAAATGTGCCCTGATGATCTTGCCTAGGAGTGATGGAGTGAAGAAGGAGCTGGTACTCATGTACAAGGAAGTGCCAAGCTATGTGGAAAGAGATCCACAAAAGGAAGTAAGATCAACACTTTGCTAAAAGCTTCAAACATCTCCCTAGGCAAAGTCTTTGTGAAAAGCTCTACAACATTATCCTGTGTGGGCACATAAGCCAAACTAATCTCTTCAGCAAAGAACCTCTCCCTGACAAAATGATATGTACCTCAATGTGCTTGTGTGAGCATGGAAGACATAGTCCTTTGTGACTGCCAATGCACTCTCACTATTAATGAAGATGGTGGTGGAAAAAGATTGACCAACACAAATGAGACAAGGTTTCTAGCCCACACACACTCAACTGTTCTCGTGAAAGCTTCCCTATATGCAAACCTAGAACTGGAAGTGGCCACAATAGGATGCTTCAACCAAGGTATTCATGAGCTAAGCATGAAGGAAAAATCGTTGTTGGACACATGAGTGTGATAGCAACCAACCCAATCCAAGTCACAAAAAACATGTAAATCTGGCAATAATGATCTCCCCTTGGGATAAATAATCCGTGTAGGTGGGTACGAGTTAAGTAGTGAAAGATGTGCTTAGCCGCATGCCAATGCTTGACACGTGCAATGCATAAACCTACTCATATGAGAGACAACAAACTGAATATCAAGCCATGTTATGCACATGTAAATCAAGCATCCAATAGCCTAGTGATAGAGAACAACATGAAATGCATCTCCAACATCATGAAAAATCAACTGTAAACTTGTTTCCCTAGGAGTGGCAATAGGTTTGAAATTTTCAAGGTCAAAACATTGCAATAATATATTAACATATTTTGTTTGACATAAAGCTATTTATCCATCAACTTGCATAAATTGAATGCCTAAATACTAATGCAAATGCTTCAAATATGACATCTCAAAAGAGGCATGAAAATCAACCTTAAATTCAGCAATATGATTCTCACTAGGACTAATGAGCACAATGTCATCAATATATACAACAATGATTAGAACTACATCATCTGTATACTTAACATATAATGTGCTCTCAGTTGGATTGTTCTCAAAACAATGTGCAATTAAGTAGGTATGTATCTTTTGATACCAAGCATGTGATGCTTGCTTCAAACAATGTAATGTTTTTTTCAACCTACACACTTCATTTTCATGCCCTTTATACCCAAAAGCATGGGGCTGAAATACATACATGTCTTCATATAAGTCACCATTTAGAAATGTACTTTTAACGTCCAACTGATATACATTCGAAACATGATGAGCCGGAAGCGCACAAATGCTATGAATAGTGGTCATTCCACATGTGGGAGCAAAGGCCTCATCAAAATCAGTGCCTCTCTCTTGAGCATAATCTTTGGCAAAAAGCCTCACCTTATACCTTTTAATTGTTCTATCAGGCTTATGTTTTAGCTTGTATACCCATTTAATGCCAATGACCTTTTTGCTTGGAGACAAATCACATAAAGAACATGTACCATTCTTCATAACAACATCATATTTTTGTTGTGTAACAACCATCCAATTTTTTGAATTTTTTGCTTCATCAAAAGAAACAGGCTCATTCTCATCACAAAGACTAGAGACATCCATTGCATAGACATACGATGCAAATGAAGCACTATGATAGCCTGAATGAGTACAATAGGTCAATGATGCATCTATTTGCTCTCTCTCGAGGTCTACACCAACCATTTAGGCATAGTTTTTGCCTCTTCTATGTCAACCCTCTCAGCAACAAGACGTTTGAAAATGTGAAAGAACTACCATAAGTAGTAGTTAGAATGATCTTACCAACTACCATTATAGGATAAAAGGAGTTGTTAGCACATGTGAAATTATTCCCTATAGGGGCAAGCTTAAGTGAACTGAAGAAACTGCGTTATGATGTAATATGTTTGGTTGCCCCACTATCAAAGTACCAAACATTGGAGTCTATCGTACATACATTCCTACAAACAATAGTAAATTCACAATTCTTCATTCTAAACAAGATTATCACACTCTATTTTAGGTGTAGAGACCTCTACACCAATCATTTAGGTCTCTTTCTTCTTTGCCTCTTTTACATCCAATTTAGGACAACTCTTTATGATATGATCATTTGCCTTATAGTATTTGCAAAATGGTTTCTACTTTTCTGTTTTTTTCTCATCTTTGTCTTCTTTCTTCAACTATGCAGCATTGGTAGATTTCTACTAACTAATAGATGAGCTCCATTTACCTTTGCCCATGTGGCTAGCCAAGAAAGCTTTATCTGCAACACACATAATTGAATTGTTTTTCTTGGATTGATCTTCCTACAACAAAACAGAGAATAACTCCTCAAATATTAAGGCATTTGGATTACCTTTCATAATGAATTGAAGACTAGATGCAAAACTCTAATATGAATCTAGCAGATGATTAAGAATAGGCTGCACAAGTGAACCATATGACAAGAATTCATCAACACAAATCAATTGTTTCTTCAAATCTTTGATCTTTGTAAAAAAAACTTTCCATATAATCTCCTTCATTCATATGCTTACTCTCCAACTCTTTTCGGATGTAAGCAACAGGAGCCTCATTTGTTTCCTCGTATAAAGTTGTGAGTGTATCCTAAGCATCCTTTGGTATCTTGCATGATTGAATGTGAGGGATAATGGTACGTTTGATAGACAAAGCTATCAATGCATGTGCCTCAGAATCTCTACCATTCCAAAGAATTTTCTTTGCAATAGGTGCAACAAGAACTTTTGGATGACCAATAGGTTGAAGTCATAATTTTCAACACCATCTACATCACCTTCAATAATTGAGGTTTTTCATCACCCTAGACAATATTCCACAACCCTTTTGCTACAAATACATACAAAACACATCATTTCTTTTAGCCATGGCTAGTGACTAAATACCCTCATGCAAAAACTTGATTGTCTCTCAAAAAGCTAAATAGAAACACCTTGTTGAGCTGTGCTAAATATGTAGCACACTTTGAGGCACTTGTACTAGCGAACCAAAACTTGTATATGTGTTTTGCAGAAAAGGACAAAATTGCCTACACAGACATTGCAATAGTTGTTGGAGTTAGACGTCTGCAGAAGCATGCGAACAACACAAGGAAGAAGAAGAAGCTTGGAGCACAAACACACAATACTGAATGTATTACTAGAGAATGTACAAAGATAAGTAGCCCATCAGGGCAATAGGCGTATATACAAGCCGGGGGAAAAAAACCTCCTAAAGAGGGAAAAAAGTGCCTCAGCGGTCCTAGTGTGTTCACACACATCACTAACTAAATATATCAACAAATCCCCCTTGGGAGTGATGCGGTGAACAAGGAGCTGGCACTCATGTATAAGGAAGTGCCAAGCTATGTGGAAATCACTCCACAAAAGGAAGTAAGCCCAAAGCTTTGCGGAAAGCTTCAAACTTCTCCCTAGGTAGAGCCTTCGTGAAAAGGTCTGCAATGTTCTCTTGCGTGGGCACATATGCCAAGCTGATCTCCCCAGCAGAGAAACTCTCCTTGACATAGTGATAATGCACCTCAATGTGCTTAGTGCGAGCATGGAACACAGGGTTCCTCGCAAGTGCTAATGCGCTCTGACTGTTAGTGAAGATGGTGGTGGGAGAAGACTGGCCAACACCCAAATCAGCCATAAGGCGTCTGAGCCACACACACTCAACAGTCACTGTGAAAGCTGCCCTATACTCAGCCTCACAACTGGAAGTGGCCATAGTAGGCTGCTTCTTGCTCAACCAAGATATACATGAGCTACCAAGCATGAAGCAAAAACCACTGGTGGACACACGAGTGTCATAGCAACCAACCCAATCTGAGTCAGAAAAAAGCATGCAAATCTGGCGGTAGTGATCCCCCCTTGGGATAAAACAACCCAAGTAGCCGAGTACCACTCAAGTAGCGAAAGATGCGCTTAACCGCCTTCCAATGTGTGACTCCCTGGCAATGCATAAACCTGCTCATCTGTGAGACAACAAACTGAATATCTGGCCGAGTAATGCATAAGTAAATCAAGCATCCAACAGCCTGCTGATAGAGAACAACATCAAATGCATCTCCAGCATCATGAAGACTCAATCGTAAACCTGTCTCCATAGGAGTGGCAATAGGCTTACAGTCTTCAAGGCCAAAACGCTGCAATACTGTCTCAATATATTTCGTTTGACACAAAGCCATTCCACCATCAACTTGCATAAACTGAATGCCCAAATAGTGATGCAAATGCCCCAAATCAGACATCTCAAATGAGGCATGCAAATCAGCCTTAAAATCAGCAATATGCTTCTCAATAGGACCAGTGAGCAGCATGTCGTCAACATAGACAACAATGATCAGAAGCACATCATTAGCACGCTTAACATATAAGGTGCTTTCAGTTGGACTCTTCTCAAAACCATGTGCAATCAGATAGGCATGTATCTTCTCATACCAAGGACGTGGTGCTTGCTTTAAACCATATAATGCCTTCTTTAACTTGCACACCTGGTTTTCATGCCCTTTCTGCACAAAGCCACGGGGCTGAAAAACATACACTTCTTCATGCAAGTCACCATTCAGAAATGTTGTTTTAATGTCCAACTGATGTGCATTCCAACCATGATGGGCTGCAAGTGCACAAATACTCCGAACAATAGTCATACGGCATGTAGGTGCAAAGGTCTCATCAAAATCAATGCCTCTTTCCTGCGCATAACCCTTTGCAACAAGCCTAGCCTTATACCTGTCAACTGTACCATCAGGTTTATGCTTCAGCTTGTATACCCACTTAGTGCCAATGGCCTTCTTGCGAGGAGGCAAGTCACATAAAGACCATGTACCATTCTTCATTATAGCATCATATTCAGATTGCATAGCAGCCATCCAATTTTCTGCATTCTGTGCTTCATCAAAAGAAACATGCTCATTCTCATCACAGAGACTAGATGCAGCCATAGCATAGCAATCTGATGCAAAGGAGGCACTATGAGAGCCTGAACGAGTACGATATGACAAAGGTGCATCTAATTTACTGTCACGCAAAGTCTGCACAAGCCATTTTGGCATAGTTTTTGCCTACTCAATATCAGCTCTCTCATCAACAAGTGCATCATGTAAATCTGCATCAGAAATGGAATGATCTGCATCATCATATGAAACCTGCAAAGGCTGAGAAGTTGCCTCATTAGGACCAACACTAGACTTTCCACCTGTAAAAAGAGGCATCAAAGTATCATACATGTCTTTGGAGCTAACAGATGTCTCCTTAGTACATGAAAGCAATGGCTGAATAGCATCTTCCACAAAGACAACATCACGGCTAACCAGAATGCGTTTAGTCTGTGGATGATACAGACAATAGCCTTTACTTTCAGAACAGTACCCAACAAAAATACATTTTACTGCCTTATCATCCAATTTTCTGCGATGTTGTTCAGGCACTAGTGCATATGCCAAACAACCAAAAACACGCAGATGAGCAACAGATGGCTTACGGTCATGCCAACCCTCATATGGAGTGATAGACTGCAGTGCTTTAGTGGGACACCTGTTCAATACATATGTTGCACACATGACAGCCTCAAGCCAGAAACTATGAGGTAAATCTTGACTCTTGACCATGCACCTCGCCATCTCCATGAGTGACCTGTTCTTTCGTTCAGCAACTCCATTCTATTGAGGTGTATACGACACTGTACATTGGTGTTTTATCCCATGTTCAGCAAGAAATGCATTAAAATCAGAAGACATATATTCCCCCCCTCGATCAGAACGGAGGGTGCCCATTTTACATGCTGGCAGATTTTCAGCCAAAACCAAAAACTGTTTAAAGCACATGAACACTTTGGACTTTGCTTTGAGTGGATATACCCATGCATGCCTGGAAAAATCATCAATGAAAGTCATGAAGTAAAGGTAATTCCCAAAAGAGGGTGTTTGCATAGGACCATAGACATCACTATGTACAAGCTGCAATTTCTGCGTAGCCCGAATTGAACGATCTTTTGGAAAGGAGGAACGCTGCATTTTGCCCAAAATACAGCCTTCACATACATGTTTTCCAGGTGCCTCAAGCTTGGGCAAAGAAGACACCATATCAGATTTCTGCAGGCGTAGCAACCTAGCAAAATTGAGATGACCAAAGCATGCATGCCAAAGCTTTGCATCTGAGATAGCCTGAGAATCATGAACTGCACATGCCGAATCATTCACAGATCTTTCATAGTCTATGAGCTTATACAACCCACGACATAAAATGCCAGAAGCAATAATAACATCGCCATTTGATAGATCATGAACTGTACATCTATCATCAACAAATTTCACAACCAAGCCAATCTTGGCTAATGCAAAAACTGATAACAGATTCTTCTTGATCCCTAGCACAAATAAAGCATCTGACAAGGTGAAAGAACTACCATAAGCAGTAGTCAGAATGATCTTACCAACTCCCATAATAGGATAAGAGGAGTTGTTGGCGCATGTGACAGTATTCCCTGTAGGGGCAGACTCGAGTGAAGAGAAGAAACTACGCTGCGAGGTAATATGTTTGGTCACCCCACTGTCAAAGTACCAAACATCTGAGTCCACTGCAGACATGCACTGCTCATGAGAAGATGGGTCAAAACTGCAAACAGTAGTAAATGCCCATTCTTCTTCCTGCACAAGATTAGCAGACTCTGTTTTTGGTGTAGAGGCTTCTGCAACAACCATTCCAGCCTCCTTTTTCTTTGCCTCTTTTGCAGCCAGTTTTGGACAATTCTTTATGATATGATCATTCCCTTTACAGTACTTGGAAAACAATTTCTGCTTTTCTGATTTCTTCTCATCTTTATCCTGGTTCTTCGAATGTGCAGCATTTGCAGATTTCTGCTTACTAGTAGAAGAGCTCCATTTTCCTTTGCCCTTCTGACTAGCCAGAAAAGCTTGATCTGCAACACGCATAATGGACCTGTTCTACCTCGATTGATCTTCCTGCAACAGAAGAGAGACTAACTCCTCAAATGATAAGGCATTCGGATTGCCTTTCATCATCAACCAAAGAGTAGAAGCAAAACTCTGATATGAATCAGGAAGACCATTCAGAATGGTCTGCACAAGTGAGCTATCTGGTATAACCTCATCAGCAGAAATCAACTGTTCCTTCAAGTCTTTGATCTTCGTTAGGAAACTGTCCATAGAATCACCTTCATTCATGTGCTCACTCTCCAACTGTTTTCAGAGGTAAGCAACACGAGCCTCATTCCTAGCTTGGTACAATGTGGTAAGTGTATCCCAAGCATCCCTAGCTATTCTGCAAGAGCGAATATGATGAATAATGGCACGTTTGACAGACAAAGCTATCAATGCATGTGCCTGGGCATCTCTACCATCCCAACAAATCTGCTCTATAGTAGGTGCAGCAGAAACAGTAGCACAAATAGGAATCTGCACAACATCATCTTCGACACCATCTTCATCAGCTCCAGCACCTGTATTTGCAGTACCTGTTGTTACAGGTGTAACAGGACGTCTTTCAACACCCTGCACAATGTTTTCCAATCCTTTTGCAACCAATACATGTCGCATCATATAAGCCCACAATGGGTAGTTGGTACCATCCAACTTATCCTCAACAGCCAACATACGGAATACATCACTGCTTTCAGCCATGGCCGGTGACTAAAATACCTTGATGCAGAAAATTGACTGTATCTCAAAAAGTTGAACGGAACTGCCCAAACGAATTCTACTAAACCTGTAGCAGACGTCGAGACGCTTATACTGGCGAACAAAAACTGTTATATACCTTTGGCACAAAAAGATGAAATAGCCTGCACAAGCACTACGATAGTGCGTTTGGAGGTCGAAACGAGCTCAGATCGCGATTTCGGCACCACAGAGCGAAGATGTTTTGATCTCTGAAACACCTTGAGTATGCTCACCAAATTTCGTGCGAATCTGAGACTGCAAACGGAGGAGTGTGATGGCGCCCTAGATGAAGCGACAACCTGCTCTGATACCGTTTGTTGGAGTTAGACGTCTGCAGAAGCACGTAAACAACACAAGGAAGAAGAAGAAGCTTGGAGCACAAACACACAATACTGAATGTATTACTAGAGAATGTACAAAGATAAGTAGCCCATTAGGGCAATAGGCGTATATACAAGCCGGGGGAAAAAAAACCTCCTAAAGAGGGAAAAAAGTGCCCCGGCGGTCCTAGTGTGTTCACACACATCACTACCTAAATATATCAACAATAGTGAGTTCAAAGGTGTAAATGAGCTCATATCAAAATTTTGAGTCCAAAGAGCGAAGATGTTTTGATCTTCTTATTTGCCTAAGTATGCTCATGAATTTTCATGCGGTTCTGAGTCTATGACTATAGGGATGTCGATGATGCCCTAGATGAAGCGACAACATGTTCTGATACCAATTGTTGGAGACTAAGGTTTGTAAAAGCACATGAATACATGATGAGGAAGAAGAAGAAGGAGCTTGGAGCACAACACAATGTAAAATGTATTACCAAGTGAATGTACAAAAGTTAAGTGACATGCTAGGATTATAATGGTATATGAGGGAAAAAAGTGCCCGGATAATCCTAAGTTTGTTCATACACATCCTACCAAAATATATCAACAATATTCTATACTTGCAATCACTTAGTGTTCAAGTGTATCTGAATGATTTTTCGTTGTTTGGCAACACTTCAGCACACCTGTATCCGGTGTTGCTTTGAAAAGTGTCGGGAGTACCGACTATGTTTGAATCCTACCAAATCAGTTTTTGGGGTCTCTTGTGGAAAGCTGCTCGGTCATATCATCTCTAAACAAGGAATACATGTCGATCCTGATAAAGTAGCAGCTGTGTTGGAGGCACCGGTCCCAAAGACACCGAAAGAAGTTATGTGATTCCTTGGCCAAATCCGGTGGCATGGCAGACATTTACGGTGGTTAGCTCATCTCGCGACGCCACTTAACCGACTTATGACCAACACCCCGCGGAAGTATGAATGGACTAATGAGTGTCAAATGGCATTTGATCGTTTGAAGGTCTTATTGACGCAGGCTCCGATCCTGCAACCGCCTGATTGGGAATGTCCATTCCATGTCTTTGTGGATGCGTCAGATATCGCAATTGGCAGTGTGCTAATGCAACAAACCGACAAATGGTTTTGGCCTATGTACTATGCGAGTCGCCGATTAGCTCCTATAGAGAGGAATTACTCCGTGACAGAACGAGAGTGTCTCGGTTTGGTGTACTCTGTTTAGAAGTTCAGGCATTACTTGTTGGGACGAAAATTCACTTTCCATGTGGATCATGCCGCACTCGTGTATTTGGTTCGCCAACAACATTTAGGTGGCAGATTGGCAAGATGGGTTTTACTCTTACAAGAGTTTGATTATGAAGTTATTCACCGACCAGGTACGACACATGTCTTGGCGGACTTTTTATCTCGACTGGATTTCGGTGAATCTCCGGTAGGTGTTGATGACACTACACTGGCTATTTACATCACCGAGACAACTCCTGAAGAATTTGCAGAACTTATTGTTGCCCCTACATACTATGATACGTTAATGACTTTTCTTACTGATGGTTGTCTACCTCCTAATACTCCTGCTGCTCTGCGCCAAAAAATTGCAGTTTACAATCGCAGATTCCGGTTGATTGTGGGTCAACTGTATTCCATCGATCAGACTGGTGTCTTACTCATATGTATCCCTCCCCATGAATCGGCATCAGTTATTGCCATGGCTCACTCATCACCCCCTGGAGGACACTTCACAGCTGATCTTACTCATCGCAAAATCTTGCAAAGTGGGCTCTGGTGGCCTACCATGTACCGAGATGTTGTTCAATTTGTGTAGCAGTGTGATGTCTGTCAATGGTCTAGACAGCCCTTGCAGCGCCATTTCTTTTATCTCCAACCGGTTCTACCATTGGAGCCCTTTCAGAAGTGGGGTTTAGATTTCATTGGCCCAATTACACCCCCAACTACCCTCACCAACAACCGATATATTTTGACCTGTACAGATTATGCCACTAGGTGGGCGGAAGCTTGGGCTTTACGTTCTGCCATAGCTGTTTCGGTGGCCAAATGTTTGATGAAGGATGTCTTCCCTCGATATGGATTACCTCTGGAAATAGTGACGGACCAGGGTACACATTTCGCAAACAACTTAATGTAAGTGCTGACTCAGACTTTCCAGATTGTACACAAATTTAGCTCACCTTACTATCCACGTGCCAATGGTCTGGCTGAGAGTACCAATAAGACTTTGCTGAATATGCTCCGGAAATTGATCTTGGAATGTCCGGAACGATGGGACCAACTCTTACTGCAGTATTGTGGGCTTACCAGACCACGTACAAAGTGGCAATCGGAACAACTCCGTTTAAATTCGCTTATGGTCTAGAAGCTATTGCGCGAATGGAAGTAGTGGTGCCGAGCTTGCGATTCGCTTTATCTCAGAAATTGCTACTGGAAGAATCTTTTCCATTTTGGTTGGATGTGCTCAGATCATTGGATGAACAACGTTGGGAAAGTTTTATGCTTCTTCAAGAAGTTCAGTTACGCCAAGCCCGTACTCATGATCGCTTTCTAAAAACCCCTGTCTTTACGATTGGCCAACTCGTTTTATTCTATAATGTTAAAGCCAACAGATCTGCTGGAAAATTTAAGTTACGGTGGTTCGGTCCATACCGGATTGTTGAGCAAGTGGGACCTGCCACTTTTCGGTTGGTGACCTTAACAGGTGTTCTCCTTCCAAAAGTCATTAATGGTTCTAAGCTCCGCCCATATCATCAGCCGTCTGATAACCCTTGAGGTGTACTCAGTCGTTTTTTTTCTTTTTCGCGTGTCACTTGATTTTCTTTTCAACGCCTTCATGTTTTGGTTGACCAACTGACCATAATCTTCCCATTTTGAAAATCATGATTAATCGCCACCTCTGTGTCACTGCCTCTGTTCATGCATGCATGCCGCACTTATGAAGGATATCTCTTCAATACTGCGTTATGAGTAGGGTTTTGCCACCTAATTTTTCCCGTGATCTTACTTAATCCTGTTCTTTCCACTGATAATCACTATTTTGTTTGTGTGTTTGCGCGATCTGTGTCCTCTGTGTTTTCGTGTCTCCTTGTGCACGCCATGGAAGCTCTCGCTAATGTAGCCACCTTCCGTGTCGGTCTCACTCCAGAGGTGAGTGACTACTTGCGTACTCGCGGGTTGCTGGCCTTCACGGAATTGTCTTGGCATTCCGTGGAGTGTCATCCGTTCCATGCGCAGATTATTTCTGCCATTGCCGCCACACCTACTACAGAGCAGTGTTGGCCGATTACTTGTTTAAACCCTCGTGTAGTGATCACTTTAGCCACATTTGCTGAGGGATTTCCACTCCCTCAGGAAGGATTGGAGAATGGTCCCCTCCTTCCTCTTGCCACCATGAAGGAATTGTTTCCCCGGCACTCATCTAATGAGTATGCCATCCTTTGCCGACTAGAACCAGAGCGTACTGCTTCCCGTGAACCTGTAAATTTCATGTCCTTCTTTTTTAGGCGCATTCACCGTGAATGCGTGACGGTTACCAAGAAAATCTCCAAGAACGACATCCCTCATACCCGCTTACCCCATATCCTCACCTTCCTCTTTCCGGTGATCCAAGCCGCTCAACCACCTCCGAATACCATGCTGTTACATGAAGAATCTACTCAAGTGATCGACGATGATGACGATGAAGATTTGCTTCAATTCTTTACACGCAAACGCAGACGCGTTAATCCCTCCCATAGTCAGGTACAGGGTTCCACCGTGGGCCATGAAGTTGAAGTTTTCCATGACACCGCCACCTCCCTCCAGGTCGAATCCTCTGTCCCGTCGTCTCCTCTCAAGCAGCCAGATCAGGATGTCAACATGGAAGATGTCGATGAAGTTTCCTTGCGGGAGGAATCTCATCAACCGGATGAGGACGCTGTGAAACAGATCGCAGACGATATCATCAAGGAAGTGATTGCCACTGTTGAGGCCGTGATCGAAACGGCTGAGGTGACAAATCCGAATGAGACCGGAATTGTGTTGATGCCAAACACTCTTCGCCCTTCTCCCCCTATTATTCCGGATGCTACTGAAATTCTTTCCGATGGCCCTTCCACTGTTGTTTGCGAGGCCTCAACCCTTCCGTTATCTTCTCTGGGTTACTCGCCACCATCTTCCCCTCATCTGCTGACGGCCTCGTCATCACAATTTCCCCCTTCCCTTCCTCCTTCGACAGTAATGTTCACCGAATTGGAATCTATGGGTCGCCTCCTTATATAGTTTTCCCAGCAATTACCCCTTCAGATGAAGCTGGCAACTGAGAATATTCGGCAAGAATTGCAAGGCAAAGTGGATTTGCTCGAAGCGGATATTGCACCACTACAGGAAGATGCAAATGCGATCAAAGCAGAGAATCATGCCCTGCACATTCAGCTCCAGCAACTCCAAGCACAATTAGCAGAAAGGGATAATGTGATTGCTCAACGGGATAGTGAGTTTGTGGAATTACAAGAAAAGACTATCCTTCCTGCTGATCGCGAGGAAGAAATTTCTCAATTGAAGCAGTTGGTATAGGATAAGGAAGATGCTCGGGTTGCTCTCGACAATCTATTAGAAGAAACTCGTGCGTACCTTGAGCTGGTGACACAAAAGGGACAAGAAATGGCTGACTTGGCCATGTAGAATACTGAAGAATTAAAGATAATAGCTGCCGACCTTTTCCAGAAGAATCGTGACTTGGAAGCACAGACGGGCCTAACGATTCAGCTCAAGAAAGAGTTAGCAGGTATTATGAAGGAGCGGGATGCCTATTATAAAACTATCCAGTACAAACCTCAGGAACTGGAACGAAGGGAAAAACAGTTGGGATCTCAAGCCGAGAGATTGTCTAGAATTGATGCAGAAATCACCGAAATAAAGTTGAGGAGAGATGCGGCCATAGCCAACAAATTTTATCTGTAGGAGTCATTTTTGCAGACGCAGGCAGAACTGCTGATGAGTCAAGTCATTGCTGTTAGTTCGGTTCGGACTGATGCACAATTGGTCGAGCTAGACATTTTGAAGACTATGCTAGATTCCTCAAAGCAAAAGATCACAAGAACTTTTAAACTAGCCCGCTCTCTGTATATACAAGGCATTATTGATGAGCCTTAGTTGTATTCTTTCTTTTTGGGTTTGAGTCCACCGTGCGTGCCAGTGTTAAGCAGCCGCATTGGATTGTAATTTTATTTTTTACATATATTCGCACGCACCCAAAAGGGCGTGACGAAGAGTTGTAAATTTCTTTGGTTAATGAAAAGGCGAGAATGGCACTCCCCAAAGAGAGACAGGAATCGCCAGACTGTCAGTCTGGGCGACCACGCTGGAGTGCTTTGATTGCAGAGTTGCAGAAAATCTTGAGTATTGTATTCTGTTTATTGAATTACAATAGTTAATCATTAACACAGTATTGCTCCGGTTAATATTAATAAGTCTGTGCGAAGCTGTGATTGTTAATTCGCGTGATAAGTGTACTGCATAGTGATAATCCATGAATTGAAGATGGTTAACTATTCAATGAATGCTGAATTGGGAAAATTAAATAAAGGGCCTCTGCATTGTCAGACCCCTATCCATCCCCAAGAACCCGAAATGAGATTAAAAGTGACTTATGGAAGTGCTTTTAACAACTCTCAATCTTTAATATATAGATTGTATAAAACAACCTTGGTACATTCAATGTTGAAGATTAGCTTCACAAACTTATTGTACTCTAGTGACATCTTCTAGACAAGTAGAAACCAACTGTTTAATGCAATCAAATTCATATGCCATGCTAATCAAAGTGTTGAATTCATTACCTAAGAGAATACCTTATATTTATTATATATCTCCAATCATGGGTGCTTTTGTATCAGAGAATTAATGAAGGAAGGCAAATCAACTCGCATGTCTAGAAACAATTAGATCAAACAAATATTTCTAGGAAAGAAAATAAAAATCTTGTAATTACTCCAAGTTCCAACCAGGATATACTATATACCTGAATCCAAGCACACAATATTTCATGGACTCGTATAATATATGATATCAAAGTTTTCTATCATCCTTATTCGAGGATGTTATTGAAATGCTTTCAATAAATCATCATACCCATGAGAGTTATGCTCAGTCAATATGCCATTATTGCCATTACACATGCCAAATATAATGATGAAAGTGAATGTTATGGTGCTCCGTGGGGGCCTTCATTGAAGATAGGACATCCTCATAAAAATCAAGAAGGGACCCAATACAAGTCCCATTCAAATTGGTGCTATTGGGAGCTAAGTTATTAGGTCTCATCATATTTTCCAATGTATTGAGCATGTAGAAAACCCACTGATGAGTCACATCATGTAATAAATGGAAAAAGGTAAAAGTCACCCTTTTTGCATAAAATTTTTATGAGGTCGGTAAGTTTCACCAGAGAAGTGTGGTATGTTATACAAAGGTCTCCATACTAATCTCATTAACCCATTTCAAGTTAGGCCATTGTTAGAATTCTAATTAATATACAAGCTCGTGTGTAAGTTGTATCTAACACTCATTGCCACATCACCATGCACTTTTTGGTGAGTCAAATGAAGTCAATAAATGATTTCTAACTACCTGAAGTCTCAATTACCCTCAAGGAGAAAGTTGAGGATAAAGCTAGTGGTGATTGGATATTCCAATCACACACCAAATATCACCAAGCCTATTGATTTCATTCGATGGCTTTCTTTGTAAGGATGATTTCTAATATGTATTCAAACTTTTTTAATTGTTGATCTGGTGTGTTTAGAGCATCATTGTTGTATTCTCTACATAGTTTGAGCATACAAGTGGTTTTGAGTTTATACACACACATACCTTGTTTGTGCAATTGATAGTCTATGTGGGATGAATCTAGAATTTCCAAAATCTAATTGAAGTGATTCAAATCTTCTTATGAATATTAGAAATATTAAAAAAAAAAAAACTAACTATGGTGGCCAACTCTGATGTTGTAGGAGAGGTTCCAACATACTTTCATTGCAATTCAGAGTGCATATTCTCCATTAGTGGTATCAGATCTCATATTGGAGCATTGAATTCCTTAAGAGGAGGTGTCGAAGTTGGATTAAGGCTAAGTTGGAAGTGAATATTAGACAAGTTTGGAAGATATTGAAGGAAGGGGGAGCTTTTATCAAGAAAGATATCATCTAGGGATGAAATTAGAGTAAATCTTGGAAGTAGAGGTATAAGACCAACCTTTTAAATTTCTAACACATCTTGCATAGGTATTAGAAGGCATCAAGAGAGACTTCCATCATGGGTGACTTAAACACTCACATTGAGAAGCTTGGAAACGAAAATAATAATCCATGGAGGTTTAGGATATCAAATTTTCTCATGGGTAAAGGGTTTTGAGTATTGATAAGTGGCACATAGGTTAGGACCTTCATAGACCCCAATATCCCAATTAAAATTCAAAAGAGATTTGTCAAGAAATGGGAAGAAAGGAATTAGATAGTGATCTTTATACTATCCCAACACATAAGAGACTCTAGGACACATCCAAGATCTAGAAACATCAAGGGTTGGTAGTGTATAGGAAGGCAAGGAGGAAACAATTACAAAGGGCAAGATAACTATGCTAACTCATTCAATACGTTATATAATAAAAACTTACTTTCCATGAGACATAGTAGTGAAGGTAGAACACATGATGACATATGGTATATATATGGTGGATGTAGTAACCACATGTCAGGATGGCAAGATTTCTTTAGAAACCTTCAAGAAACCAAGAAAAGAGACTTTGTGGAGACAGATGGCAATAGAGAGCATGAGATTCAACAAATGGGAGATGTCAAACCTGAAGGCAACAAAAAATGAAGGAGCTTATCAGAGGTATTACATGTTCCCACCATCACTAAGAGATTAGTTTCTATTGGGTAGATGGTAGAAAGGGTATATCAAAATAAGTTCATTGACAAATGATGCTTCATAGAAGATCAAAGGAATGGCTATGAGATAATAGCAAGAGTTAAGAAGGAATTAAGAATGTTTACACTTGACGTGGGTAAACAATGAGCAACATGGCAATGTTCATCACATATGGGGATAGGAAAATTGGAGATTCAAATTTGTGGCATAAGAGGTGTGGCCACATCAACATTTAGAGACTCAAAGACATGGAGAAGAAGCAACTAGTAAGAGGAATACCCAACTTCTCATAAAAAATGTATCATCAAATGTGTGAAGCCAATTAGGAAAATCCACTAAGCAGCCAAAGAAGAGTGGCTACGTATCACATGATGTGCTTAATCTTATACATGTTGATAAATGGGGACAAATAAAGGAGCTCTCACTTGCATATAGTAGATATTTTGTGACCTTCATAGATGACTACCCAAGGAACATATGGTTGATTTGTATCAAACAAAATTTAGATGTGCCGACATGTTCAGAAGGTTCAAAGCGTAAGTAGAGAAGGAATCAAGGAGCAACATCAAAACCTAACGGTCGTATGTAGGGGGAGAATACTTCTTCGATGAGTTTTGTGAATTCTTGTAGGACCATAGGGTAAGGAGGCAAGTGACTTGTAGGTATACACTCCATCAAAATGGGGTGCTAAAATGAAGAATGGGTATATAGCAGAGATAGCTAGTAATATGCTTAATGAAGTACATGATGTGACACCAGAGCAAGCATGGAGTGGAAGGAAACCAAACATTTCACATCTCAAAATTTTTGGATGTTTGTGATATAGACATATCCTACAAGGGCTAAGAGGTAAGCTTGATGCTATGGTAGCAATATTCATGCCCATTGAATATTCTTTGGAGAAAAAAGGACATAGGTGCTATAACCCAACTAAAAAGTACCTCAAGGTATCTCGAGATGTGGTATTTGATGAGTGAAAATCATGGTACAATCTCAAAGATGTATTGTAGGACGAATACATAAAGGAAGCAAAAATGAGACATGTATCTAGGATTCAAGAAAGCTTGGATTTGACCAAGATACTTAAGGAGATCAAGCATGGATTCCCAACAGAAGGGGAGCACACCAATCAAACAATCAACACAAACAAAAGTCAAAGCTTGTATAGATGGATGATGAAGCCAATGAAATTGAAGAAGATGAGGAGCTAATTATCGAAGGAGGAGCTACTTCAAAGGAAAAGATCAAAATCCCAAGGCAAAGAAGGTTCATTCCACCCATAGGTGAAGAAACAAGGTCAAATAAGGTAAAACATCCAATCTCGAGGTTAATTTATGAAAATTTCATTGCTAGGAATTATGTATATATGTATAATGTTATCAAGGATCAATAGCCATCTACATTTGAAGAGACAAGGGATATAAAGAAGCAAGAAGGTAGGAAAGAGGAGTATAAAGAATAAGAAGAAAATAAAAATTTCATTCTTGAGACTAAGAAAGAAGGTAATTGGTAATACATCAATGTAAAAATTCAAGAGAAACTTTGATGGTTCAGTTGCTAGGTACAAGGAAAGACTAGTTGCAAAAGATTTTTTCCAATCATTCATGATAGAATATCAAGAAAGAATTATCCGTATAGCCAATATGACTATTATGAGAGATGTTATTGGAATACCCACATCAAGGCAATGACAGATCTAACAATAGGATGTAAAGAATGCTTTCGTTAAATGGTGATTTGCAGTAAACAATTTACATGAGATAACCTTTAGGATTTGAAGAGTCCAAATATCCAGATTATGTTTTCAAGCTTAGCAAAGCTTTGTATGGTCTCAAACAAGCCCATAGGTCTTGAAATCAAAGGCTTATGGATTATCTCAGCATGTGTGGATATCGAATAAGTGATGCACATCCTTGTCTATACTTCAAAGGAGAAGGAAATTAGGTGGTCTATATATGCATATGTGGACATGATTTAATCATAACAAAAGTGATGATGCAATATTTCAAGATATCTGATTTTAAAATCTTGAATACTTTCTTGGTATTAAAGTCATCCATGTGAAGGATGATATATACTTAGCACAAGGGAAATATCTGATAGACATGTTGTAGAAGTATGGGATGAGTAGATGTAAGCCACACATACAACCTATAGACCCAAATACAAAGAA
Source organism: Ceratopteris richardii (assembly GCA_020310875.1). NCBI lineage: Eukaryota > Viridiplantae > Streptophyta > Polypodiopsida > Polypodiales > Pteridaceae > Ceratopteris > Ceratopteris richardii. The sequence continues at coordinate 85,043,392 of CM035425.1, read as the reverse complement.
CTGTGCAAGTGAAGGACAACCAATTGAAGACATTATATCATATAGAAGCATTGTGTGAAGTTTAAATTATGTTATAATTACAAGGATAGAATTTTGTAAGTGTGTTATCTCCATTTCTAAGTACACCTACTAATGTTCATTTCAATGGAGCAAGGAGAGTACTTAGGTACAACAAGCATACATTCAAACAATATAATAACCACATGAAGATAAATAACAACATAAAGGCTTTAGTGATTTTGATTGGATTGTCTGGATCAAAGTAGGGTAGGAGTAGATTTGGCTATGTGTTCATGATAGAGTGAAGGGTTATCTCTTGGATGTCCAAGAAGCAACCCACATGTGCTTTATCTTCTATAGAATTTGAAAACATAGCATTAGCCCTTGCTACATGTGAGATCATGTGGCTTACAAAGTTGCTTAAAGACTTTGATGTGTGGGTTGAAGAGTCCAATTTTTTTTGAAGATAACATTTCAAGCATTCAACTTGCAAAAACAACCCAATGTTTCATGAAAGGAGTAAGAAGATAGAGGTTTTCTATCACTTCATAAGAGAGAAGGTTCTAGAAAAAGCTATGGAAATCAAGTACATCAACACTAAGGAGTAGTTGGCTAACATTATCAACATGTTCATTGATGCAACCAAGACACTCTTAACATGAAGGAGATAAATGCAAAACAGCCCACTTGATTTTGAGGGGACGTGTTCAAATTCTAGTTAACATATAAGTGTGTAAATTGGCTCTAACAGTCATTTCCATGTCACCATGGATTTTTGGATGAGTCAAAAGAAGTCAAGTTACGAGTTCTAACTACCTAAAGTCTCCACTACCCTTAGGAGAAAGTTGGGAACAAAGTTGGTGGTGATTGAAGATTCCAATCACAAACCAAACATCATCAAATATATATACACATGAGGAGAGTCAACTTTTGGGTTCTTCCTTGAGTCAATTGCTTGTCATTTGTATGTGAAAAGATCAAGCTATCACCTATATTTATTGCTTAAGCTACACCCATGCTTATCTCTACATATAGGCAGAGATTACTCATCACCTATATCTCATTGTAGGAGGCTTGGATTGCAAGTCTGTTGATTTCATTCAATATATTTATTTGTAAGGATCATTTATAATATGCCTTTATGCCTGTTTACTACCTTATCATTTGAGTATAGACCATCATTTCTCATTGGTCTACTATTTTCATATTTTGAGTATACAAGTGATTGTGAGTCTACATACACACACATACCATGTCTGAACAGTTGAAAGTGCATCTTGTGCAGAATGATTAATAGACCCCTAAAATCTAATTGAAGTGATTCAAAGCTCTTTAGGAATCTTGACGGGTCTAGTCTATGTAGGCAAAGTCTCTAGAACTAATTTTGAGAAACAAAAAGAACTTCTTTTTTTGGCTCATTGTGGTAGCCAACTAAGTGATCTACGAGGGCCGAAACATATGTTTGCTACAGTTTGGGAGTGCATATTCTTTATCAAAAATCATAAATGGTCTCAACCATAAAAGAGATAATCATAGGGATCAATCAAATTTAGGTACTGTTGGCAGCAGTCAGGGAACCGAAGGAGCCACAAGATGAAGAGAGTCAGAGCGAAGGGACAGCACAAGCAGACATGGCAGTCAAAGAAGATCTGGCAAGTAGGCCATCTAATTTTTCAGACATCAAGGAGTTGAGCACACAAGAAGAAAGAGCAAGTAGGGAGCTCAAAGAGGTGTATGACAAATCAACAGAGAAAATCCCTACACAAATAGTGATTTTCATCACTAAAAACCATTGTAAATATCATTTCGTATTTTTGTAGCTCCATTTTGTGCAAGCCAAGGAGTCCTTGAGCTTGAGGAGCTTTAGAAGTATCTACCTGCCAATTTTCATATTTTTTAGATCTCGTTTGAGCCCTCTAATAAGCCCTGGAACCTAATTTTTAACTAGGCCGGACACTAGGTCTGAAGAGGGTCAAAGCTAGTCAAAAACTATAAAAGGAGCTAGAGAGCTCATTTTTGAGGTTGAATTGTAATTGAAATGAACTTGTAAGAGCTTTTTGAAAGTAATCTAAGAACTCCATTGCTTCTCACTCTTTGTCTTGCCGTGTGTGCGCGTGTGCGTGTATGTGTGTGCATACTTGTGTGCTTCTCACTCATGCACTTGTGCCTCCACTTGCTCGAGGTCTTCATACCATCCTCACGTCTTCCCGGATTGACATTAAAGGAGGTGCTACTCATCACTAAGCTACACCAAATTTTGGCGTCGTTGCCGGGGATCGAGCTTTGAGGACGAGCGTGTGATGGTAAGACGTAGATTGGAGACGTTGGCGTTGTAGGTAATTTCGTTACTTTTCCTATTTTTCTCTTTCTTACCTTACCACCATCATCACCATCTTCCACCTCCATTTCCATCATCGCGAAAAATTCAGTTTTTTTATCATATCACCTTCTCCACCTCATTTCCCTCATTTCACTTGTGAGAGAGAGTGAGAGAGCAAAATTGTGTGTGCTGTTTTTGCATGTTTCTTGAGCTGTCTTGCAGGTACAGGCCACATCATCGTCCCCAGCACTCTGCGCAGGTACGGAATTCGCAGTAACTGTCTGTGTGTCGCCGACCTCTGTCAATCGCGACCGACAGAAAAAATGCTCAAATTGCCAAACAAAGTGCAAAACCATGATCTATAGGCCTAGAGCTTCCCAAAAATGTGTTTAGTTTTTTGAAATTCATCAGATTTCTGTCAATCGTGATCGCTCTGTCAATCGCGATCGACAAACCACGACGGACAGACCTGTCAATCGCGATCGACACGTCAATCGCGACCGACAGCCCACGACGGCTCTGTCAATCGCGACCAACAGAGTCAACGACCGATTGACCACGATGGACAGAATCTATGCGTGACACGTGTCAATCGCGATCGAGTCATCAATCGCGATCGACCCATCAATCGCGACTGACAGCCCACGACGGCCCTATCAATCGCGACCGACACAGTCAACGATTGTTTGACCACGACGGAGAGACCCTCGTGACCGACCTGTCAATCGCGATCGACCCATCAATCGCGACCGACAGAGTCAACGATTGTTTGACCACGACGGACAGACCCCCGCGACCGACCTGTCAATCGCGATCGACAGAGTCAACGACCCTTTGACCACGATTGACTGAATTTTCGGCCACGTGTCAATCGCGACTGACCAGTCAATCGCGACTGACAGCCACGACGGACCTGTCAATCGCGATCGACACGTCGATCGCGACTGACCTGTCAATCGCGACCGACAGACTTTGCAAACACGTTAGAAGGGCAAATTAGGTCAAATTTTTAAGGCAAAAATATTGGTCTAAATTTTGGCCAAGTGTGGGACAAACACTAGGGTGTAGTATTGCATTACGAGGGCATGACCCAAGTAACCCGAGAATTCCTGTTTGCTTGTTAACCTAGTTTAATCCTGTTTTAGCCCCAAAACCCTGAACGGGCATAACTTTCTCATACGAAATCCGTTTGCCGTGATTTTTGTTTTGTTGGAAAGCTCGCGGGGAGTACATATCGACTGGTTACAGTTAAATTAAGATCAGGAATATTAGATAGGGTATTTTGAAGTTGACCATACCCAGGGGGAACAAAATTCAGGGATCTCTAGAGTTGTGTCCAAAAAGTCATAGTGCAAATTGGTGAAGTGTTACATGAATGAAAGTGATTGGTTCTGTCTTTTGAATTTAAGTCTTGAGCTAACAGTGGGCCTTTTACAGGTCCTTTGAGAGCATCGAAGGGTACACAAGCAAGAGTAAGTGCAGGCTTGAGAATGCGCGTCCTGGGCACACCAGGGCAACAACACAAGGAAAGGAACTCAAGGTTGGAAAACCCGCAACACCCTCTGTCAATTCTTAGTTTAGGCTAAGTGCGGGTAGTGTTAGAAGTAATTCCAGGCAACGATAGGCACGAGATAAATCAAAGACTATCTAAGAAATCAAGTTCAAGACAAGAGATGGCCTGTGTGTGTGAACGACAACCTTAAAGGAAAAGAACCTAACGTAAAACGACCAAACTAAAGTGCGAAATTAAACTCAATTATTCCTAACGACGTGATATCAGACAAGAGTATAAACACGATAATCAACATAAAAAGGAGATTAAGTAATTGATACAAAGGACTCAGAAACGTGGATGTACCTGGAAAAATTGGGTTAATCAGTTAGGCATATGAACCTTAGATCAGGAAGATATCTAGTAAGAGATAGACAAAGCCTTAGGTCTTCAGAGGCTAGTGTCAATCATACTGCGAGGTCTTGGGCCCAGCAGTTGAGTCACCACTCGCATTACCCTAGCTCTGATATCAGTGAATCAGAGATGTCTCAAGGCATGGACAGACCTACGGGAAGTTCAGGAGTGCCATACTTGCAGAGGGTAGAAGGCCCTTACAAAACACAGTTGGAATACCTTAGGACCAACCGATTAGGTGCCAGCATCTATGAGGACGGCCTAGGAAGATCTGTGGTACAGATTAAGAATCCTGATCAATCCATTGGACTAGAGTGCCCAGCTGTCAAGTTTGAAAACGGAGCATACTTGGACAAAGAAGGAACCATATACGTAGTCAC
>CM035425.1:85001057-85011286 GCA_020310875.1 Ceratopteris richardii | reverse complement strand
CACTGGTCGTTCAGTCGGGGGCACGTCCACAGGTAGGCTATCCACATCAATTCCTGCAGTAAGTATCCCTACTTGTGAGCCCGAACCTGTCGCTTCTTTCTGCCATTTTACTGCTTGCCTTCTGATTCTGTGAGAATATAGAAGCATGTGTTAACATCGTAATGGACAGACTAAATCCGTTGCTGTCCCCGTTACAACATTAACATGAGGTATATGGTGAGTTAGTGGTTAGTAAGTGCACGAAGACAGTGAGTGTAGTTAACGTTTGTGTATTCCTAGGAGACTAATGCCGTTAGTAAGTGGGGTGAATTTACAAATCGGGGTCGGGGGGTTTATTACAGATCTTAGACTGCCAAATGCAGTGGATGGGCCTTGCTTTCGGTTTCGTAGAGACTCCAGAGAGCTGTGTCGGTGTCGCTGTTTGGGAATGGGGCCTTTTAGGGACCCACTTATAAGTGATTACATGCATACTCATGGGTCTTTGTGTGTTCCTAAGTGTTGAGCACGAGGGAATTCTGGTGGTACTCGTAGATGGGTTATGCTGCATAGGTTGCGGCCTTGACTTACTACTTGTGCCCTCAAGCAAGCCTTAGGCACCCAAATTTGTCTAGATTGTGGGCTTGCCTTCATCGACTTCTTGGGCACCCAAATAGATTTTACTTTAGCAGAAGAATTTCTGACAGACTTCTTATTAGCGTCGTGTTGTTGGTTACTAATAAGAGGCTTTGCCCGTGTGGTTGACGGTGGTGCAACCGGTCGTTCGCCTTTCCCGCACCCACATCTGGTTGAGTTTCTGGGGCATTCTGCTGCGCAGGCACTTTTGATCTCGGACATAGGTAGTACTCGGCTTCTTCTGCCTGTGATCCACCTTTGGTTGCTGCCTCCTTCTGACCTTTGGAAAAGAAGGGAGTTCCGTTGCATCCCTAACTCCTTTTTTGCAAATGTCATTCCTCTGCAACACAGGGTTTTGAACAAGAACAGCATGGTCATCTTCATGTGTACCCCTGGAAGGACCAGGAGTCTGTGCCTTTCCTAGTTCCTTGAGTGCTCCATTGTTTAATTCTACTGTAACTCGACTATGATTGACCCAAACCTGGAGAAGTCCACTTCTTAGGTTTAAGTTAATTGCTTGGTCATAGATCCAATCTTGACCCAAGACTAGAGGTTCAGTGAGATCTTCATCTTGACACACTAGTACTTTAACTGTCATTGCCTCATCATGAATGTAAAGGGGAAGTTCCGCCTCGCCCATGCAAGGGGTTTCCACTCCTCCCAATCCTATAAGATATGCTTCCACAGGATTGACAGTCAATTGTAATTCTTGGCAGTACGACAATTTAACAGCACTAGTGGCTGCTCCTGAGTCAATCAAGGCTCTTACGGTCCTTGCACTCTTTCCATGTCCTATATCTAAGGTTACGAAAGGACGTCTATCAATTATCCTATGCGAGCTTGTTCCTGCGACTTCACACATGGCCATAGGAAATCCTTGGTCTGCATAGTCATTCGCTCCAGGCTGATCTCTACCTTGCCTTCGTAATTTCATCCTTCTGATGCGTTCTAAAGCTTCAGCTTGAGCTTCTTCTCGAACTCGCTTTTCTTCCTCTTTACGTTTCTTAGCAGTGTTGAGTCGACTGAGCATTTCCTCCGTGAGGGGTTCCTGATACAACTTGACTCTGCAACCGCTAATATAATTTGGGAGAACATCACCCTCTAATGTGGCCAATTGTACTGCTCCGCTCGTGGAGATCCTATTGATGATCATAGGTCCGTAGCCTCTCTTTTCTAGCTTCCTCGCGTGTTGTTTTAGTGTATAGACTAAGACTAGATCTCCTGCTTTCAAGCCTTTATCCTTCACGTGGGCATCAAAGTATGCCTTCTGTCTCTTCTTGGCTGCATATATCCCTGCAGCGGCTCTCAGTCTTGTTTCTCCTAATCGTTCAAGGTCAAAGATCCTAGAGGAGAGCTCATGACCTGTCCATTCGTGCTCTCGTGCTACTCTCAATGTAGGGATCAAGAAGTCCAAAGGTAACACAGCGTTTTGACCGAATACCATCTGAAAGGGGGTGGCTTGGAGTACCGTTTTGTAGGCAACTCGGTATGCCCAAACAGCATGGTGTAGCTGTTTGTCCCAATCAGAGCGTTTAGTGTTCACTAATTTCGTCAGTACATTGCATAAAATCTTATTAGTGCTCTCAGCTTGTCCATTAGCTTGAGGGTGATAAGGGGCAGACTTCTTGTGTATTACCAAGAATTCTTGGAGTAGATTTTCAATCACTTCGTTCAAGAAATGAGTGCCTCTATCACTTACAAGCTCTATAGGTAGCCCGTATCTTGTGAATACGTTCTCAAACAAGAATTTGGCGGTTGTTTGAGCATCGTTCTTGGTTGTAGCTTTTACCTCTACCCACTTGGTGAGATAATCTGTTGCCACAATGATGTATTCCGCATGAGAACCCTTAGCTGGGGGATTAATAGGACCTACGAAGTCTATTCCCCACTTAGAGAATGCACGTCCACCCATCATAGGTTTCAGTGGCATCTCATCTTTGCGTATAGGATACTGAGTCCTTTGACAGACATCACACCGTTTCACATAGGTATGTGCATCCATGTGAAGGGTAGGCCACCAGAAGCCCGCAAATAGTATCGCCTTGATTACCCGATCTGGTCCAAAGTGTCCTCCTGCTACACCTTGGTGAGCAGTTTCCAAGATCTTCAGATATTCACTTTCGTGGACACATAGTCTCAGGTAACCATCTTTACCGCGCTTATATAGATTATTACCGATGAGTGAGTAATCCTGGGCTTCTTGTTCTAAACTCCTTTGCCTAGCTAGAGTCATGTCTGGAGGGAATGTGTTTGTTCTCAAGAATGATACTAGAGGTTCACTCCAATCTGGCACAATGGATACTTGATAAAGAGTGGCATGTTCCACTGGTGGTTTAGTGCAACAGATTGGGCATTCCTTGCACAACTTTTGGACATCAGCTTCCATAGTTGGCCAATGCACTCCGAATCTCTTTAGAGTCTGCAAAGTTCTTTGCTTTGAATGGTGTTGCTCTAACGCACCTACATGTGCTAATTGCAACCATTTAGCGTACTCATCTTCTTCTACGCAACAAGCCAAGATCCCTTGATCTGTGTGCTTGTACATGCTTCCTGCCATGATATGGTACTTTTGGGCTTTTACGATCTCTCTATTCCGTGTGTTCACCACTGGATGATTAGGCCCGTATGTCAATATTGGTACTATTGGCTTGGCCCACTGCGGCACCACTTCCAAATTAAACAAGTAAGCATCAGGAAGGTCATCTGACACTCCTTGTGGGGCTTCTCCCGATGTGAGCCTAGAGAGATGATCGGCTCTCAAATGAGTCCTACCTTTCCTTACCACAACCTCAAAGTCGTATTCCATTAGCAAGAGAAACCATCTCACTAATCTTCCTGTATTGCATGGCTTGTTTACTAAGTACAACAATGCCTGATGGTCCGTAAAAAATTTAAACTTATTTGCAAGCAAATAGTGCCTAAATTTCTTGACTGCATATACCATGCCTAATCCTTCGCGCTCTGTTGTGGTGTAATTCCGTTCAGCCGCATTCAATTGTCTGCTGGCGTAGGCAATTGGAAGATCCATATTACCTTCACCAGTAGGTTGTGCGAGCACACATCCAATAGCATAATTGGATGCATCCACGTGAACATGGAATGGCTTATTCCAATCTGGTGTGGTCAAGATTGGTGCTGAACACAATCTTCGTTTAAGCTCTTGGAAGGAATTCTCACATTCATCCGTCCACTCAAAGTTTGTCAGAAGTCCGTACATGGGCTTTGCAATGACAGCATACATGTGGATGAAACGTCTGTAATACCCACAATGCCCCATGAAAGCTTGTACTTCCTTGACATTCTTTGGCCTAGGTAGCTCTGCTATGGCTCTCACTTTTCCTTCATCGGTAGATATGCCATTCTTTGACACTATGTGTCCTAGAATCTTGCCTTGCCTGACCATAAAAACGCACTTTTCTGGGTTCAGGCAGACTTGATATTCTCTACATTTGTCAAAGATTTGTCTGAGTTCAGGAATATGAGTTTGTCTAACATTGGAATGAGCACAAAGATCATCAACATAGACTTCTAAACTCTTCCTCAGGAACTCCTTAAACACATGGCACATCAGCCTCTGGAAGGTGGCTGGTGCATTGGTAAGCCCAAATGGCATTACTCTAAAAGCAAAAATGCCCCATTCTGTGGCAAAGGCTGTCTTATGCTGATCCTCTGGAGCTATGGCTACTTGATTGTAGCCAGAAAATCCATCAAGGAAGCTGTACACTTCCTTGCCTGCCACTCTTTCTAAGAGATGTTCTGTGATGGGAAGCGGATAGTTATCTCGAATCGTGGCTGCATTAACCTTTTTCAAGTTAATGCACACACGCAGCTTGCCATTCTTCTTGGGCACCACTACGATGGGGGATACCCATTCAGTGTGCTCAATTTCATAGATAAATCCAGCTTCGACCAATCTATCTATCTCTTCCTTGATCTTAGCAGCATAGTTATCGTTATATGTATATGGCTTTTGCTTAGAGGGTTTAGCATCTGAGGTCATGGGAATGGTGTGTGAGCATATATCAGGGTCAACACCTTTCAAATCCTTGTAACTCCAAGCGAATACATCTCTGTATTCTCTTAGCAAGGCAATCAATTCATGCTCTTCTTCTTCTGTCAGATCATGGCCTATATACGTGCATCTCTCCTCTCCTTCTTCTATGGCCACTACTATTTTCTTGGTGGTTTCTTTGTTATCATAGGCCTCTCCTGATTGTGCTTCTCGTTTAGGCATTCTTATCATGACTCTCCTGTCATCTATCTCATACTTCTTAAAATTTTCCGGGACCTCAAACAAAGATTCTTCCTCCTCTGGTGAGACTTCTTTCTTCTTTCGTTTCTTTCCTTCTTCCTTCGGGATCATATGGGTTGCTAATCTTACATCATTTGTAACCTCTCCATGCCTCTGGGGTTGAAATTCTACTTCATGGAAATATTCTTCATCTGATGCAAATGGTGGGTCCATAATGATTGACTCTAGATCGGAGTCACTTGCATCCTCAAATGCATCAGGGCTAGGTTCGCATTCTTCTAGAACTGCCTCTCCCATGATTGGCTCTATGGAGAAGACTGAAATGTCATAGCCATCCTCATCACAGTGAGGTGTCCATTGTTCTTCATTGATGGCTACGTCCATTGTTGCTAAAATTTTTGCCCAGCCATGGGGTTCAAATTCTTCGTCTGGAAAAACTACAGGTGCATAGGCTGGGTCTTGGATTGATCTATGGGTTTCTTTCGCACCTACCTCTCTGGCTTTCTCTCTTTTCTCTTCTTCTACTGCTACCTTGCACATCCATAAGTGAGTGTCTTCATGCATCCATGAGGATCCAGATTCTAGGGAATGCACAGATTCTGTATCATCTTTGGCTCTATGGATGGGATTCCACTGGATAGGAGGGACATCTCTATGAGAATAGTCCTTGAGATTGACTTTGGTTGTAACGCCCAAGTGTTGCAAATACAAGGAGTTGGTTCCCCAATCCTGTACCACTTGCAACTGTCGCATAAATGGTCTTCCTAAAATCATCTCATAAGCATGATTTTTGCTGAAGTCACATATAGCAAAGCTATGCTCAAACTCAACACCACAAGTGGTGAGAGTTATCCCTTCCAGCAATCCTAAGGGTCTCTCAATATGACCATCGGCCATCTGCAATTTCATTCTTGTTGGCCTGAGTGCTGGCTTGTCCCAACGCTTCCAAAGGGAAGTAGTGACAATTGCAACTCCTGCACCTGAGTCTAAAATTGCCTTGGTGGTGTAGTCCTGGTAGGTGATGGGAAGATAGGTGTTCCCTTCTTCACCTTCACACATATCTCCTATCTTATCCAAGGGAATTTCTGGCACTGTCCTATGGGATCCTACCTGGGAACGAGGTTTTGCAGTTTCAGTTACTTGACTAGCTACATATTTCCGCGCGTCTGGTCTGTCCTTGGGCAGTTCTTCCAAAGTGAGATCGCGCTGTACTTTGGTGTTCTTTACTATCTCCGTGTTCCTAGGTATGACTGAATCGTCGTTCCTTACCATGACTGTGGGTGCTCTCATACATGTGGACTTTGCTTCCCATGGGCCTGTGAAGTGGGGTAGCTCTTGTATGGAATTAGACTCGAAGTCTAATCTCTCGTGAGACTGAACACTCTCATGCTCCCCGTAAAGTGATGGGATGTCTTGTGGGAATTGGTCGTGTGCATCGTCCACAAGTTCAAAAGGAGGGGCGACCTCGCTTTCGTTATCCCATTTGTCTTCTTGAATCTCTCGTAGGAAGTCTGGTGCAAACCGATTCATAGAAGAAGAAGTGTCTGGCTCCGTAGAATTGGGTACATATACTACCTGGGAAGGAGGGCTTATCCTATCGTTGGCTCTTTCCTCGTTGTCATAGATAGCTGAAGCACAAGCTTCTTGGGGAGGATTACTTATGCTATTACTTTTCCGCACATGCTCATACGCTCTCTGGGAAGGAATGTGGGTTACCTGTGGAGGTACATAAGCTTTCGAGAGAGGCACCTGTGACCTTTGGGGAGGAAGATAAGCTCCTTGAGGAGGCACATGAGCTTCCTGAAGAGGCTGGCTTATCCGTTCTCTTGCCCTTTCCTTTTTTTGAGGAATAGGCTCCTTTTCTGGCTGTGCAGTTGGCCTCTAATCTTTCTAAGGAGGGGAAGTTGTCTGGCTTAGTGGAATTGGCTGCATAAACTTCCGATGGGGAATGGCTCAGGTTTTTGCTTGCTTTTTCTTTCTCCTGATTTTTTTCTTCCTTGTCAGATCTGGCAATTATCCTCTCTAACTTTTCTAGGAATCCATCCAAGTGTAATTGCGTCTTGGCTGAGCCCGAGTAATTGAAAAGGCGACTGGCTTCAAACATAGTCTGAGCCAATGCGACCATTTTCGCGCATAGTTTGGTTCTTTCTATCTCTAGGTCAGCTCTAGGATAGCACTTGTCATGATCCGTGATGTTTGGCCCTTCTTGGATTCTGGCCTGATATGCTTTAAGCATCATGTCTATGTCTTCGGGAGTGGGATCAGCTAATACTGATCCTGTTTGGGGTGGTGGGTGGGTTACGTGGGGTGTCTTAGAGGGTGAAGGGATGGAGGGTGATGGGGATGGTAGCGGTGGGAATGTGTGAGAGTGCGGTTGAGATGTGATCTCTATGATTTTAGCCTTGGTTTCTCGTAGACTTTCCTCAAGTTCACTCATCTTCTTTGCCCATTGCCTTTTCATACGTTCGCGGCTATCTTTCCAAGCTCTTGTTCTCTTTTTATTTTGGCTCTCAGTATCGCTAGTGTCTGGGCTCTTTTCCTTGCCTACCCCTTGGTTTTGCTGCAAGGCTTGAGCTCGAGTGACTATCTGTACGGGTGCAGTGGAAGTGACACTTCCTGAGGAGTCTACCACTAACCCAACAACGTTGATAGGGGTGATTTTAGGCATGCTATTGGGGTTCTTAGGGCAATCTCGTAGGAGATGCTCTTTTCCGCAATCTTGGCAGAAGCCTTGGATCGTCACCGACTGGGTTTGCGTAGGTGGAGGCAAGGGACAATCACGAATGAGGTGATCTCCTTGGCATCTGTAGCACGGTCCTCTAGGAAATGGTGGTCGTACTTGCCTAGGTTGAGGTCTAGGGTTGGGGTTTGTATACATGATGTTCGTGTAATCTGACTCCCAACTAGGTTCGTTCGACTCTTCACCATAGTAGGACTCTCCATGTTCTGGGGACTGCATGTAGTAAGCCTGGGGGCTATCCACATGGGTAGCATCAAAGCTATGGTCACTTGGGTCATTTTCTGAGATCAATGGGGTTACTGGAACTATGGCCCTATTCAGGTTTTCTTCTGCAACAGCATACTTTACTGGAATCACATTAGAGGGGTTTGGAGGCTGTTGAGCTAGCACCGGTTGGGGTCTCTGTTGGGCCTGATATTGTGGTTGGTAGGTTTGTTGGGGCCTAGCATATTGTGGTGATGGATTTTGGTTTTGGTATCTGCCTTGTTGGTAGGGCTGCGGGTAGGGTTGCCTAACTGCCTGCTTGTTGTATGGGCAATCTTGTGCGGTGTGATTGGTGTATCTCCGTTCTATGGTGCAGTACTGGCTACTAGGGTTTACTTGGGGTTGAGCCATAATGGGACAGACGTTCGCCATATGGTCACCACCGCATGTATAGCACCTTTTCACAGGGGCAAACCTTGGGATTTGTTTGCTAGTTACACCTAGTTTCTGGGCTACTTTTTCGGCCAGTTCTTCAATTGATGTGGCTTGTGTGGAAGATTGACTAGATGCACTATCTGAATCTTTGTAAATTTTGGACAACTCTAGCTCTTCTCCTAGGTTATCTTCAATGTCAATGCACATACGTACACATTCTTCTATAGTCCTAGGGTCTTTCAGATACACATAGGATCTCAATTTTGGGCTCAGCAATCCGTCAAGAAATAAGGCTACTTGTTTAGCAGATGTGGGTAGCTCCGAAATAGGGCACCTTTCAAGATATTGTCTAAATCTTCTTCCTGCAAGTCTCACAGTCTCTTGAGGGGTTTGCTTGAAGCTGTGAATCAGTGAGGAGGTGTTGTGCCTTATGCCACTCTTGGAGAACTCAATAATAAATGCTTCTAGGAGTTGGTCTATGCTCCTGAACTGGCGCTCATCCAATGGTTGAAACCATGTAAGTGCCGTATTCCTCAGGGTTAGACCGAAGGCATTGTACTGCGTGAATAGATCCTCAACTTGTTCGGCTCTCAAGACTTGCTTGAACTCCGCCACATGATCATAGGGATCTCCTGTGCCGTCAAAGTAATTCTTCATGGACTTAACTAGCTGGGTGGGTCTCAAAGTTCTTGTGTGCTCCCTAGGTCTCGGCAGAGGGAATCCATCTACATTTCTTTGGTTCCTGTGGGCTCTATGCATCTCGGGTCCTACCCTATTCGTCTCGGTTCTCGTTCTTTCTCTGCCCACTGGATTGGCAAAACTTACCTCTGGTCTATCTTTACTTATGTCTCTTTGCATACCATGAGCCTGGGATGTTCCAGCTCCAGGGTGACCATAGGCTACATTTGATCTTGGTTGGGGGAAAATGAATTCGCCCTTCCAAGTGTAAGCATGCCTATCATTTTCTGTCACCACAAAAATCCTTTCTGACGTGTGGTCTAAGTAGGTCACTCTACCTGGGCTATCTGGATCCTTAAACTCATAGATCATGATTGTTCCTATGTCAGTTGGGTGATCCGGTTTATACCTCCAGAAGGCTTCGTCCGTTTCTCGATTGAGAAGCAAATCTATGCACTTGTTATCTTGGGGGATCCACTCAGGCGTGATAATCCTAGTGAGAACTGATTTACCTCGAGGGGTTCTAGGTTCCGCACCCATGTTCTCTTGTTCCAGGTCACCTAAGTCTGCTTCTGAGATTACATTCCCAAAGTCATCTGTCCTATCAGGATGACTAGTGACTACATATATAGTTCCTTCTTTGTCCAGGTATGCACCATTTTCAAACTTGACAGCTGGGTGTTCTAGTCCAATGGATTGATCAGGGTTTTTAATCTGGACCACAGATCTTCCTAAGCCGTCCTCATAGATGCTAGCACCTAATCGGTTGGTCCTCAGGTATTCCAACTGTGTTTTGTAAGGGCCTTCTACCCTGTACAGGTAAGGCACTCCTGAACTTCCCGTAGGTCTGTCCATGCCTTGAGACATTTCTGACTCACTGGTCTCAGAGCTAGGGTAGTATGAGTGGTGGCTCAACTGCTGGGCCCAAGACCTTGCAGTGTGATTGACACTAGCCTCTGAAGACCTAAGGCTTTGTCTTTCCCTTGCTAAATGTCGTCCTGATCTAAGGTTCATATGCCTAACTGATTAGCCCAAAATTGTTTCCAGAGTACAACCTCGTTGCCGATCAATTGGTACCAGTCACTTGATTCTTTTTAGTTATTCCTCGTGTTTAAAGTCTTATCTGTTATTACGTCGTCAGGAATACTTGAATGTTCTTCGCACTTTCAGGTTGATCGTTCCACGTTAGGTTCTTTCCTTTATGTTGTCGACAGTACAGAGACTAAGTTTTTAGCTGGAACTTGAGTTTTTAGGTAGTCTTCAACTTGATAGTGGCCTATCGTCGCCCTGACTTACTCCTACTTCTAA
>CM035425.1:84988557-84993557 GCA_020310875.1 Ceratopteris richardii | reverse complement strand
ATCTCTTCTTGCATTGCCTCTTTCCATTCGGTGTACCTGCTTGCATCTTCATAGCAATCGGGCTCATGATCTTCTACTACTTTGTTTATATATGCATAATGCGTTGCCATGTATGAATCATAAGTAATCCTTTGAGTTGGATACTTAACTTTAGAAGACTTCCTTTCTTCACCTTTTGGAGGAATACACCTCCTTTGCCTTGGGAACTTGATCTCTTTCTTTGACGTGGCTTCTTTCTCCATCATGTGTCCTTCATCATCTTCAACTTCATTACCTTCTTCATCCAACTCCACCAATGTTGCTTTTCCTTTGTTGATTGATTGTGCTTCATAGCTGGATGAAGATCTCCCCCTCCATGGTGATTTCATGCTTGAACTATCTTCATTGATGGAACACCTTGGGCCGCTTAGCTCTAGGTCGATTTGTTCTTCATCATGTCCATGCTTTTCTTCTTCATAGTCCTGCATACAATCATACTTCTTATACCAAGGGAGTAGCTCATCAAATGCTACATCCCTTGATATCCTCAAGTCCTTTGTGTTTGATTTGAAGCATTTGTAACCTTTATGATCATTTGAATATCCTAGAAACACACACTTTTCTACCTTTGGTTGTAGCTTGTGCCTCAATTCACTTGGCACATGTACATAACAAGTACATCCAAATATCTTCAAGTGGGAAAGATCAGGTTTCTTACCATAATAGGCTTGATATGGTGTCAAGCCATGGATCCTTGAGGTAGGAGCCCTATTCATTAGATACACTGCGGTATTTGCTGCATCACTCCAAAACATGTTAGGTACATTCATCTCAATAAGCATTGCTCTAGCGATCTCGGCAATGTATCTATTCTTTCTCTCTGCTACTCCATTTTGTTGGGGTCTGTATCTGCATGTTACTTGCCTCTTGATGCCTTGGTCCATTACAAAATCAAAAAACTCATTGGAGAAATATTCTCCCCCTCCATCGGACCTTAGCTTCTTAATATATGTACTTGTTGCCTTCTCTACCATTGCCTTGAATGCTTTGAAACATGTAAACACATCTGATTTGTTTTTTATAAAATAAACCCAAAACATCCTTGTGCAATCATCTATAAAAGTGACAAAGTACTTGTTACCTCCAATGGATTGCTCTTTGGTTGGCCCCCACACATCTGTATGTATCAACTCCAATGGATGTTGGCTTATGTAGCCACTCTTCTTGAATGGAAGTCTCGCTTGCTTCCCTAGTTGACAAGATTCACATAAATGCTTCATACCTTGTCCTTGGAAGGTGGGAAGACCTTCAACCAGCCTCTTAACTTGCATTTCCTTCATTCTTTGTATGTTGATGCGACCTATCCTCTTGTGCCATAAGTCCAACTCCGAAATCCTCTTGTTTCCATATGTGAAGTAGACATGTTGAGTAGAATGAGAATTTACCAGTGAAGAGTCTCCCTTGCTTCTTTCCTCTTGCTATGACCTTGTAACCTTGCTTAGGGTTCTCCACAAAGCATCCACCTTTGTTGAACCTTACTTGATAGCCTCTTTCAACCATTTGCCCAACGGACACCAAGTTCTTTGTGATAGTAGGTACATGCAAGACATCCTTGAGACATCTTCCTTCCTCCTTGTCATGCAAAGCTAGATCTCCAACATGGGAGATCTCATGGTCTGTATAATCACTTTTTTCTACATGTCCTTTACCTTTGGGAACATGTAGATTAGTAAATCAAGAAGCATTGCAACTCATATGGTTGCTACATCCACTATCAATATACCAAGTGTTATCTACTTTGCTTGAATTCCCATTCATGTGCATCATCAAGAGATTGTCATTTTTTGAACTTGTAGAAGCATAATTACCTTGGCCTTTGTATGAAGAACCTTGATTATAGCTGCTTTGGTTTCCTCCTTGGTAGCAATCTCTAGCATAGTGGCCAAACGTGCCACATATGTAACATCCTTCGCCATCTTGATTCTTGTTTTGTTGATGTCGTCCTACTCTTCCTTTTGTTCTTCCTCTCCCTCTTTGTGATGAGGTGCTATGGTCATGTCCCTGATTGCTTGAGTGGCCTTGCCTTCCTCCAAACCTTCCTTTGCCCCTTCCTTGTCCTCGTCTTCCTTTGCCCCTTTGATTACCTGCATAGAAAAATTGTGCATCCTTGCTTTTAGTTGAACTTCCACATATGTTCATTTCTTCCGTGACCATGAGAGCAACCAATTGCTCAAAATCGAGAAGATTATCCCTTACATAAACTGAAGTGGTAAAGGGTTTCCACTTCTCATCATCTCTCAAACCTTTGAGAGTATAAGCCACAAGATGGTCATCATCTACGTGGCTTCCAATGGATCCCAATGCATCTGATAACTCCTTGAACTTAAGTATGTAATCATTTATGCTACTCCCTGAGCTCTTCCTAAGGTTGTTGAGCTAATTCTTGAGTTGGATCTTCCTTTCTTTGGTGCTTGTTGAATAAAGCCTTTCAAGTGTCTCCCATACCTTCATGCTTGAATCCAAGTCTTGGATATGGCCGATCATGCTATTGCTAATGTGATGGGAAAGAATAAAGATAACCCTCTTGTCTCTTTCATTTCATTCCCTAAAGGCCCTTCTCTAGTCATTGGTTGGATTCTCATCCAACCTAGGTCGTGTTAAAAGTCAAGCTTCAAGCTACAAATTCGTGGGGGATCTTTTATGGACATGTGGAGCAATCAAAGGAAGTCAAAAGCCACGAGATTCCATCAACAAAAGTCACTCAACCACTCCCCAAGTCATCTCAACTAATTCCTCCAAGTTAGGAGGCTGATTTGGAAAGGTAGTTCCTAGATTTTAGGGGCACACTTCTCACTATAAAAGGAACATGTATCCCGACTTCTTTTGGGCCATCTTCTTGGAGTTTTAGCTCATGTAAAGTGAGCACTAAGTTCTGGAGTTATGATAAGCAAGCCCCTTGCTTAAGTTAGCCCCTTGCTTGCTTGTTTGCTTTCTTTTAGTAGGCATATCTATGTGTGTGCGCAGGCAGTGTTGCAACTCTCTTCCCTGAGTTGTTAGCATTGGTTCTCCCTCATATTGTATCCATTTGATGTAATTCTTGTCTCATTGTATAGCTATTAGAGTCTATTTTATGCTCACAAATTCTCTAGAGCATTCTCTGAGTAATCTGGGGGCAACATTCATTTTAGTGAAGTTGTGTGATTGATATCTCTCTCTGTGTGGAGGCTCTGTTGGAAATATTGTGCTCTCCGTTGTAAGGGCTGGTTATCCTTTTCTATTTATCGATTTGCTATGATTTTAGTGTCATTAGGTAGCTATTAGAGTGCTCTAAAGTTGAATTAAGTTTGAGATTCATTCTCTGTATAATCTCTGAGAAAAGCTTGCTGGAGTGAAGTTAGGTCTCTGCTTGACTAGCAGTTGTGAGCATTCAACTAGCTCATGTTGTAGACATTGTTTCTCTTTGTGTAAGCATCCATTTGAAGTAAAATTTGTTTTGTTGGAAAGCTCTTGGTGTCTACTACAGGTCTACAAAAGCTCGCTGGAGTTCTCTGCATAAGCTCTGAGTAAGAGCACTTTTGGTGTGCAGAGGTCAAAGAAGGCTACCTGTGGAGGTCATTCGCGCTTTGTCGTTGCTTAGGGGTTGAGATACTTCCCCCATGAGTGGTATCAGAGCATTTGGGCATCTTGGAGGCATCACATACAAGCAAGAAGACCTCTTGGAGTTGGTGGTTGAAGATTTGCATCAACAAAAGCTTCTTGGAATATCCAATTTTTTGTGACAACATGAGTAGCCTTCATCTAGCATCAAATCCTGTCTATCATGCTAGAACCAAACATATTGAAGTGCACTATCACTTCATAAGGGAAAAGGTGATATCCAAGGAAGTTTCTGTACATCATATTGGTACCAAGGACCAAGTTGCCGACATGTTTACAAAGGCTTTGGATGCGATGAAGATTTCAAAATTCAAGCAATGCATCAACATGAAGGAGCTTGGATGAGGACGAAGAATTGAAGCTTGAGGGGGAGTGTTAAAAGTCAAGCTTCAAGCTACAAATTCGTGGGGAATCTTTTATGGACATGTGGAGCAATCAAAGGAAGCCAAAAGCCACGAGATTCCATCAACAAAAGTCACTCAACCACTCCCCAACTCATCTCAACTAATTCCTCCAAGTTAGGAGGCTGATTTGGAAAGGTAGTTCCTAGATTTTAGGGGCACACTTCTCACTATAGAAGGAGCATGTATCCCGACTTCTTTTGGGCCATCTTCTTGGAGTTTTAGCTCATGTAAAGTGAGCACTAAGTTCTGGAGTTGTGATAAGCAAGCCCCTTGCTTAAGCTAGCCCCTTGCTTGCTTGTTTGTTTTCTTTTAGTAGGCATATCTATGTGTGTGCGCAGGCAGTGTTGCAACTCTCTTCCCCTGAGTTGTTAGCATTGGTTCTCCCTCATATTGTATCCATTTGATGTAATTCGTGTCTCATTGGATAGCTATTAGAGTCTATTTTATGCTCACAAATTCTCTGGAGCATTCTCTGAGTAATCTGGGGGCAACATTCATTTTAGTGAAGTTGTGTGATTGATATCTCTCTCTGTGTGGAGGCTCTGTTGGAAATAATGTGCTCTCCGTTGTAAGGGCTGGTTATCCTTTTCTATTTATCCATTTGCTATGATTTTAGTGTCATTAGGTAGCTAAGAGAGTGGTCTAAAGTTGAATTAAGTTTGAAATTCATTCTCTATATAATCTCTGAGAAAAGCTTGCTGGAGTGAAGTTAGGTCTCTGCTTGACTAGCAGTTGTGAGCATTCAACTAGCTCATGTTGTAGACATTGTTTCTCTTTGTGTAAGCATCCATTTGAAGCAAAATTTGTTTTGTTGGAAAGCTCTTGGTGTCTACTACAGGTCTACAAAAGCTCACTAGAGTTCTCTACATAAGCTCTGAGTAAGAGCACTTTTGGTGTGCAAAGGTCAAAGAAGGATACCTGTGGAGGTCATTCGCGCTTCGTCGTTGCTTAGGGGTTGAG
>CM035425.1:84981057-84983557 GCA_020310875.1 Ceratopteris richardii | reverse complement strand
ACACCCACTTATTACCTATTACCTTCATGTTATCCTTCTTGGGCACTAGAGTTCATGTTTGATTTTCCTCAAGTGCGTCGATCTCTTCTTGCATTGCCTCTTTCCATTCGGTGTACCTGCTTGCATCTTCATAGCAATCGGGCTCATGATCTTCTATTACTTTGTTCATATATGCATAATGTGTTGCCATGTATGAATCATAAGTAAACCTTTGAGTTGGATACTTAACTCTAGAAGACTTCCTTTCTTCACCTTTTGGAGGAATAAACCTCCTTTGCCTTGGGAACTTGATCTCTTTCTTTGACGTGGCTTCTTTCTCCATCATGTGTCCTTCATCATCTTCAACTTCATTACCTTCTTCATCCAACTCCACCAATGTTGCTTTGCCTTTGTTGATAGATTGTGCTTCATAGCTTGATGAAGATCTCCCCCTCCATGGTGAGTTCATGCTTGAACTATCTTCATTGATGGAACACCTTGGGCCGCTTAGCTCTAGGTCGATTTGTTCTTCATCATGTCCATGCTTTTCTTCTTCATAGTCCTACATACAATGATACTTCTTATACCAAGGGAGTAGCTCATCAAATGCTACATCCCTTGATATCCTCAAGTCCTCTGTGTTTGGGTTGAAGCACCTGTAACCTTTATGATCCTTTGAATATCCTAGAAACACACACTTTTCTGCCTTTGGTTGTAGCTTGTGCCTCAATTCACTTGGCACATGTACATAACAAGTACATCCAAATATCTTCAAGTGGGAAAGATCAGGTTTCTTACCATAATAGGCTTGATATGGTGTCAAGCCATGGATCCCTGAGGTAGGAGCCCTCTTCATAAGATACACGGCGGTATTTGCTGCATCACTCCAAAACATGTTAGGTACATTCATCTCATTAAGCATTGCTCTAGCGATCTCAGCAATGTATCTATTCTTTCTCTCTGCTACTCCATTTTTTTGGGGTGTGTACCTGCATGTTACTTGCCTCTTGATGCCTTGATCCATTAAAAAATCAGAAAACTCATTGGAGAAATATTCTCCCCCTCCATCGGACCTTAGCTTCTTGATATATGTACCTGTTTCCTGTTCTACCATTGCCTTGAATGCTTTGAAACATGTAAACACATCTGATTTGTTTTTTATAAAATAAACCCAAACCATCCTTGTGCAATCATCTATAAAAGTGACAAAGTACTTGTTACCTCCAATGGATTGCTCTTTGGTTGGCCCCCACACATCTGTATGTATCAACTCCAATGGATGTTGGCTTATGTAGCCACTCTTCTTGAATGGAAGTCTCGCTTGCTTCCCTAGTTGACAAGATTCACATAAATGCTTCATACCTTGTCCTTGGAAGTTGGGAAGACCTTCAACCAGCCTCTTGAATTGCATTTCCTTCATTCTTTGCATGTTGATGTGACCTATCCTCTTGTGCCACAAGTCCAACTCCAAAATCCTCGTGTTTCCATATGTGAAGTAGACATGTTGAGTGGAATGAGAATTTACCTCCAAAGTGAAGAGTCTCCCTTGCTTCTTTGCTCTTGCTATGACCTTGTAACCTTGCTTAGGGTTCTCCACAAAGCATCCACCTTTGTTGAACCTTACTTGATAGCCTCTTTCAACCATTTGCCCAACGAACACCAAGTTCTTTGTGATGGTAGGTACATGCAAGACATCCTTGTGACATCTTCCTTCCTCCTTGTCATCCAAAGCTACATCTCCAACATGGGAGATCTCATGGGCTGTATCATCACCTCTTTCTACATGTCCTTTACCTTTGGGAACATGTAGATTAGTAAACCAAGAAGAATTGCAACTCATATGGTTGCTACATCCACTATCAATATACCAAGTGTTATCTATTTTGCTTGAATTCCCATTCATGTGCATCATCAAGAGATTGTCATTTTTTGAGCTTGTAGAAGCATAATTACCTTGGCCTTTGGAACCTTGATTATAGCTCCTTTGGTTTCCTCCTTGGTAGCAATCTCTAGCATAGTGGCCAAACTTGCCACATATGTAACATCCTTCACCATCTTGATTCCTGTTTTGTTGATGTCGTCCTCCTCTTCCTCTTGTTCTTCCTCTCCCTCTTTGTGATGAGGTGCCTTGGTCATGTCCTTGATTGCTTGAGTGGCCTTGCCTTCCTCCAAACCTTCCTTTGCCCCTTCCTTGTCCTCGTCTTCCTTTGCCCCTATGATTACCTACATAGAAAACTTGTGCATTCTTGCTTTTAGTTGAGCTTCCACCTATGTTCATTTCTTTGGTGACCATGAGAGCAACCAATTGCTCAAAATCACGAAGATTATCCCTTACATAAACTGAAGTGGTAAAAGGTTTCCACTTCTCATCATCTCTCAAACCATTGAGAGTATAAGCCACAAGATCGTCATCGTGTACGTGGCTTCCAATGGATCCCAATGCATCTGATAACTCCTTGAGCTTAAGTATGTAGTCATTTATGCTACTCCCTGAGCTCTTCCTAAGGTTGTTGAGCTCATT
>CM035425.1:84886057-84976057 GCA_020310875.1 Ceratopteris richardii | reverse complement strand
CCTAGCACGCAGATGCCACTTGTCGGATAGGGATGATGCATAGGGGTGTGATCCAACCCCATTCCAAGGCATCGCTCCCTTGACCTCTACTCCTTTCTTCCCGGCACTACTAGGTCCTTTAGTTGCAAGAATTCAATTTTGACATAGTACATCGACCTGGTCTCCACCACACTTTAGCTGTCTTTCTCTCCTGATTGGATTTCATTGAGGCACTTGATGTAACTGATATGAACCCTCAAGCTATTTATACGGCCCAACCACTAGTGCTTCGACGAAGTGGAATATCGCTACCACATATTATGATACTATTTACTCCTTCGTGAAAATCAGACACTTCTTGAACTCCTTATCTCTATCGGAATGTTGAAACTTGGTTGCTTACAATAAATGGTTTATTATTACAATCAATCAACTATATTGTTATGATCTCTCTAGAGCCTGGTTCTGCTATGTTTACATCCACCAGGTGCCTCGTGTCCTTGCTTCTGCTCATTCCCACCCCATTGGTGGTCACTTCTTAGTGGATCTCACTTTATGTAAAGTACTACAGAGTGGGTTGTGGTGGTCTTCCATGATTAAAGATGTCTGAAAATATGTGCTTATGTGTGACCTTGTCAGATCAGGCTATATAATGTCCCCTTTAGCCTATCATGCATCTTGAACCATTTTCAGAAATGGGGATTCAACTTTGTTGGCCCTATTTCCCCTCCCATAGTTTCCACTAATAACTGGTATATTTTGACATGCGCTTGAAACCCGATGGGCTGAAGCTTGGGCCTTAAAGAATGCTACAATAGTTTCAATACCTTGATGTTTGACCAAGGAAGTCTTTCCACATTTTGCTTTACCTCTAGAGTTGGTTTCAGATTGTGAAACCTATTTTTTAAGTGATTTAATTAAATATTTGATAAATGAGTTCAATATACTTCATAAATTTAGTATGCCTTATTATCCAGGGGCAAATGGATTAGTTGGAAATATTAATCAAACTTTACTCACTATGTTCCATAAATTAACTCAGTTTTCTCTTGAGCATTGGGATCATCTTCTTCCTTTAGTTCCAAGGGCTTATCGTACTACATACAAAGTAGCTATCAGGTTCACACCTTTTAAATTGGTGTTTGGAATTGAAGCTAGGGCACCTATGGAAATAGTAGTTCACAATCTTCGTGCTGCCATTGAGAACAAAATCTTACTGAAAGATTCGATTTATAACAAACTGGATGACCTCCATGCTTTGGGTAAGGCAAGCGATGGAGATAAGGCAAGCTAGAACTCATGATCATTTTCTCAGGATCCCAATGTTTCACATCGGACAATTAGTCTTAGTTTACAATTCTAAAGCTTACCAGAAGGTTGAAAACTTTAAAGTCAAATGGTTTGGACCTTACCATATTGTGGCATAGATTGTTCCGGGTACATTTCGGTTGACCAATCTGATAAGAGAACCTTTATGCAGCTTCTTTAATGGATCTAAGTTACGGCCTTTTCACACTCCATTCAAGGAATAATGATCTTGGTGGGCCCTTTAATAGTGCACACCCTCCATGTATTGCTTTCATGCACTTCTCCATGTTGTTTTGGTTGGTTGAAAACATTTTATTATCTATTCTCATTTCCATGATGGTCCTTCCATGTAGTTATGCCATCTTCATTCCATCCACCTCCATTTATTCCTTTGTGTGTTACTTATTTGCTTGACGGTGTGAGCTATGTGAGTGTTCTGTGTGCTTTGTCTATCCCATGCACTCGTGCTTCTATGTGTTTTGTTTGTGAACCTTGCAATCATGGAGACCTTACCTTACCTCATCTTACTGGATTCGGTGATGTTATGGCTCCTGACCTAGTAGAGTACTTTCAAATATGAGTCTTGCTATAATTTACCCAACTATTGTGGCAGATTGTGCTAGCTCACACCTTATCCATGACCATCGTCCAAGCCATTGAGGACTACCCCATCTCTGTCACCTCTTCGCATGTGGTTGAACTGTATTTCATGACTTGTATCATTTTAGACACCATCATTTCCCATCTTTGTCTTCCTAACAAAGGTTGGACTGAGGTCACTCCATTGCCAATCGCTACCATGAATGCTCTCTTTCCACGACAATCATCTAATGTATGCCATTATGTGTCAACCACCTATTGAGTGTCATGCCTTATAGTTTCTTGTAGTAACCATTAATCTCCAAAAAGATGATTATAGTATATCTCGGCCTATGTATTCACTCATTGATATGGTAGCCCATGAACTAGTGAATTGGGGTAGTGTTTTATCTCCACCACATTCACAACGAACGTTAGGTGGTGATGAAGAAGTTACCCAAAGGAGATTCCCCACAAACAATATTGCCCCACATCCTCTCCCTGCTTCTTCCCGAATGACTTTCTAATGTTCTTGCCTCAATCACCCCTTCTCTCATTCCCACTTTGGTAGTATCTTCACACATGGGTGGTGATGAGGAAGAAGAATATTTGGTATTAATGTGTTTCCCCCAAAAGCATAATCATATAGCTATCGCATCCTCTCTAGTTTTGAGTTCTTCTATGCACACTTATACTAGAATCCTCATTATGATAAAGGAGGCTTCAACAATCACTGAATACGAAGAAGTACGCTCTCAATTTGATGCGGAAGGTGTGGTAAAGTTTATCGATGTTAATGATCAAGTTTCCAATTCGCCATAGAAGGACAGTTCCCCCCTCAAGAAGGTAATATGTTCATTGCTCAATGAAATTATTGATCACCTAGTAGAGAAGCTAGTTTTGGATAGAGCTACAAAAGTTGCTATGATCGGAGTGAAGGAAATCTCATTAACCACTGTTGGGATGAAATCCCTCAGGGAACTATACTTCAAAATTTTTTTCCAAGTTCATTTCATTGAATTTTTGGATGTGATATGGTGTTTTTGACTACAGAGAGTTATAAACTGTGCATGATCTGGTTGATTTAATTGTTTATGCGATACAAAACTATGTCATGTCTATACATTAGGCCTATAAGTTTGTATATAGTTTATAAACCTAACTCTAAACCCTTGGAAACCAAGGTTTGACCCTCAAAAACCCTAGGCTTGACCTTGAGAAACCCTAGGATTTTAGCCCATAAATGTGAATAAGACCATTAGTTGATGTGTGTGACCTTAATTTTAAGCAAACCCTAACTTTTCCTCATTGAAACCCTAAGTTGGAGCCTTAGTTTTGCTTCTACCCTAAGTCTAACCCTTTAATTTCATTTAAATTGATATCAAGTGTGAAACTGAACCTTAGTCCAAGAAAAATCAAAAGAGAAAAAGAAAAGGAAACAAAAATAAACAAAGAAAAATTAGAAAAATAAAAAGGGAAAAATCAAAATAGAAATAAAAGCTAGGATTTTCCAGAAATACAAAAAACGAACATGTAAGATGATTCTGTAAATAGAAAGGAGTCAATGAGGAGGTTAGAAGATTCTAGATAGAATTCCTAGGGGGAACCTATAAATAGAGGTCCCATGCTCACTTGGTTTTCCTCATGGATTCTCTCCAGATCGAGGTCCAGGATTCTCATGATTTGAAGTACCATTCGAGACATTATATGAAGTGAAGAGAAAGGTTTGAAGTCCTGAAGTAAAGAAGCATTATGTATTCTCTCCACGTCCAGGTTCTAGGATTCTCATGACTTGAAGTACCATTTGAGACATTATATGAAGTGAAGAGAAAGGTTTGAAGTCGTGAAGTAAAGAAACATTAGGCGCCATGGATTTTATCGAGGTTGTTGCAAGATTTGGAGGTTGCTACCGAATTTGGAGGTTACTGCCGAATTTTTGAAGTAAAGAGAAGCAAACATCTTTCCATGAAAAACTTGAAGTAAACTAAAGACTGAATACCAAAGTAAAGAGAAGACTGAAGAGAAGTCAAAGCGCATCTTCTTGCACTGTAGTAGGAAGACTATCTTGTATATGGCCAATCCACACTATAGCGGAATATCTTGTATTATTGAGATTTATTGGATGACATCAGTTGTATATTCATTGTATCATTGAGGAGATGTCATTTGTTTGGCACATGGAGTATTGGTGATTTATTTTTTAGAGAGCATTACATTTTTCATTCCACATTCCCAACACATATGCCCTATGATATCGTTCCACACGACCAAGTGTTTTTTTGCTTTTCTCTGCATACTTGGAAAAGAAAGGGACAATATATGTAGTCACCAGTCATCCCGATAGAACAGATGAATTTGGGAATGTGGTCCCGGAAACGGACTTAGGTGACCTAGAGCAAGGAAACATGGGCGACGAACCTAGAACCCCCCAAGGCAAATCTGTTCTCACGAGGATTCTCACACCAGAGTGGATTCCCCAAGATAATAAGAGCATAGATCTCCTCTTGAACCGAGACGAATGAAGCCTTTTGGAGATATAGACCTAGTCAGCCGAGTAAGGTAGGAACAATCATGATATATGAGTTCAAAGATCCTGATATTCCAGGAAGAGTGACCTACTTAGATCACTCTTCAGAGAGGATCTTTGGGGTTACAGAAAATGATAGGCATGCGTACACTTGGAAAGGAGAATTTATTTTCCCCCAACCAAGATCGAATGTGTCCTTTGGTCGCCAAGGAGCTGGAACATCTCAAGCTCAGGGGACTCAAAGAGAAAGGAGTCGAGAGAGACCTGAGGTAAGCTTTGCCAACTCTTGGGGAAGAGAAAGACCGAGAATGGAAACGAATAGAGGGGAACCTGAGGGACATAGAGCCCCAGGGAACCGAAGAAATGCCGATGATTTCCCTCTGCCAAGACCGAGAGAGCACACGAGGACCTTGAGACCGACCCAGCTAGTTAAGTCCATGAAAAACTACTTTGATGGCATTGGAGACCCCTATGATCATGTAGCTGAGTTTAAGCAAGTCTTGAGAGTTGAACAAGTTGAAGACCTGTTCACGCAGTACAATGCCTTTGGTTTAACCCTTAGGAACACCGCCCTGACATGGTTTCAGCCACTAAACGAGAGGCAGTTTAGAAGCATAGATCAACTTTTAGAGGCATTCATTATCGAATTCTCTAAAAGTGGCATAAGGCATAATACTTCCTCATTGATATACAGCTTCAAGCAGACCCCGCAAGAGACTGTGAGACTTGCAGGAAGAAGATTTAGGCAATATCTTGAGCGATGTCCTGGTCCTGAGTTACCCACGGCCGCTAAGCAAGTGGCTTTATTCTTGGATGGATTGCTAAGTACCAAATTGAGATCATATGTGTACTTGAAGGACCCCCGGACTATAGAAGAATGTGTACGCATGTGCATCAATATTGAGGATAACCTAGGGGAGGAGTTAGAGCTATCCAAAATCTACAAAGATTCAGATAGTACCTCTAGCCTCTCTTCCTCACAATCCACATCAATTGAGGAACTTGCGGAAAAAGTAGCTCAAAAACTAGGTGTCTCTAGTAAACAAATTCCTAGATTTGCCCCAGTAAAGAGGTGCTATACTTGCGGTGGTGACCATATGGCAAACGCATGTCCCATCATGGCTCAACCCCAAGTGAATCCTAGCAGCCAATATTGCACCATAGAGCGAAGGTACACAAATCACTCAGCACAGGACTGTCCATACAAAAAGCAAGCGGTTAGGCAAACCTACCCTCAGCCCTACCCTCAACAAGGCAGATACCAGAGTCAATATTCACCACAACAGTATATTAGGCCTCAGCAAAATTACCAACCGCAATATCAGGCCCAACTGAGACCCCAGCCAGTGCTAGCACAGCAACCACCTGCTCCTACTAATGTGATTCCGGTCAAGTATGCTGCTGCAGAAGAAAACCTGAATAGAGCGATAGTCCCAGTAACACCATTAATCTCAGAAAGTGACCCCAATGACCATAGCTTTGATTCTACACATGTTGATAGTCCCCAAGCTTACTACATGCAGTCTCCTGAACATGGTGAGTCTTACTACAGTGAGGAACCGAGTGAACCTATTTGGGAGACAGAGTATGCGAATGTCATGTACACGAACCCCAACCCTAGACCTTAACCTAGGCAGGTAAGACCTCCATTTCCTAGAGGGCCATGCTATAGATGTCAAGGAGATCATCTCATTCGTGATTGTCCCTTGCCTCCACCGACACAACCCCAGTCAGTGACAATCTAGGGCTATTGCCAGGAGTGTGGAAAGGAGCATCTCTTACGAGACTGCCCAAAAAATCCTAATAATATGCCAAAAATCACTCGTATCAATGTGATTGGCTTAGTGGTAGACTCCACAGGAAGTGTGACTTCCACAGCCCCAGTACAAGTCATCACGAGAGCCCAGATACTTAAGCAAAACCAAGACTTAGGCCAGGAAAAGAATGCGGAGGTTAGTGAGACTGAGAGCCAGAATAAGAAGAGGACAAGAGCTTGGAGAGATAGCCGTGAATGTATGAAAAGGCAATGGGCAAGAAAGATGAGCGAACTTGAAGAAAGCCTACGAGAAACCAAAGGCAAAATCATAGAAATCACATCTCAAACGCACTCTCACGCATCCCCGCCACTACCATCCCCTTCACCCTCCATTCCTCCACCCACCAATCCACCACACGTAACCCAATCACCACCCCGAGTAGGATCAGTCTTCGCCGATCCCACTCCTGAAGATCTAGACATGATGCTTAAAGCATATCAGGCCAGAATTCAAGAAGGGCCCAATGTAACAGATCTTGAGAAATGTTACCCTAGAGCCGATCTAGAGATAGAGCGAACAAAGCTTTGTGCTAAAATGGTCGAGTTGGCGCAAGCCATGTTTAAAGCCAGTCGTTTGTTCAATGGCTCTAACCCCATCAGAACACCATTGCACTTTGATGGTCTATTGGATAGATTGGAGGGGTTACTTGCAAAGTCTGGAAAAGGAGCCACCTCCCAGGCTAAGGAGAGGGCAAGTGATAGAATAAGCATTCCTCCCAAGGAAGCTTATGTGCCTAACTCCACTGAACCAGACACCTCTTCTTCTATGAATCAATACACACCAGAATTCTTGCGAGAGATTCAAGAAGAGAAATGGGCTAAAGAGAGTGAAGTTCCTCCTCCCATTGCACTTGTGGATGACACACACGATCAATTCCCACAAGACCTTCCTTCCATTTATGGAGAGCAGGAGAGTGCCCAATCTCAAGAAAGATTAGACTTCGAGTCTAATTCTTTACAAGAACTACCCCATTTCACAGGCCCATGGGAAGCAAAGTCCACTTGTATGAGAGCACCTACAGTCATGGTAAGAAACGAAGATTCAGTCATACCTAGGAACACAGAGGTAGTGAAGAACACCAAAGTGCAGTGCAATCTCACTTTGGAAGAGCTGCTCAAGGTTAAACCAGAAGTGTGGAAACATGTAGCCAATCAAGTGCCCGAAGTAGCAAAACCACGCTCCCAGGTAGGTTCTCATAGGACGGTGCCGGAAATCCCACTAGATAAGATAGGAGAAATGAGTGAGGGAGAAAAAGGAAACACCTATCTCCCCATCACTCATCAGGGCTACACAACCAAGGCCATTTTGGACTCAGGTGCAGGAGTTGCAATTGTTACCACGTCCTTATGGAAACGATGGGGTAAGCCAGCTCTCAGGCCAATGAGAATGAAATTGCAGATGGCTGACGGGCACATAGAAAGACCCTTAGGACTACTAGAGGGGATAACTCTCACTACTTGTGGTGTAGAGTTTGAGCACACATTTGCTATCTGTGACTTTAGCAAAAATCAAGCCTATGAGATGATTTTGGGAAGACCATTTATGCGACAGCTGCAAGTGGTACAGGATTGGGGAACCAATTCCTTGTATTTGCAGCACTTAGGTGTTACAACCAAAGTCAATCTCAAGGATTACTCTCATAGAGATGTCCCTCCTATCCAATGGAACCCCATCCATAGAGCCAAAGATGATACGGAATCGGTGCATTCCCTAGGATCAGGATCCTCATGGATGCATGAAGACACTCACTTATGGATGTGTAAGGTAGCAATAGAAGAAGAGAAGAGAGAAAAAGCCAGGGAGATAGGTGCAAAAGAAACCCATAGATCAATCCAAGACCCAGCCTATGCATCTGTAGTCTTTCCAGACGAAGAATTCGAACCTCACGGCTGGGCAAAAATTCTAGCAACAATGGATGTAGCCATCAATGAAGAACAATGGACACCTCACTGTGATGAGGATGGCTATGACATTTCAGTCTTCTCCATAGAGCCGATCATGGGAGAGGCAGTTTTAGAAGAGTGTGAACCTAGCCCTGATGCATTTGAGGATGCGAGTGACTCCGATCTAGAGTCAATCATTATGGACCCACCTTTTGCATCAGATGAAGAATACTTCTATGAAGTAGAATTTCAACCCCAGAAGCACGGAGAGCTTACAAAGGATGTAAGGCTAGCCACACTAGTAACCTCTAAGGAAGAAGGAAAGGAAAGAAAGAAGAGAGAAGTCACACCAGAAGAGGAAGAATCTTTGTTTGAGGTCCCGAAAAATTTTAAGAAGTATGAGATAGATGACAGGAGAGTCATGATTAGAATGCCTAAACGAGAGGCACAATCGGGAGAGGCCTATGATAACAAAGAAACCACCAAGAAAATAGTGGTAGCCATAGAAGAAGGAGAAGAGAGGTGTACTTACATAGGACATGACCTCACTGAGGAAGAAGAGCATGAGCTGATAGCCTTGCTAAGAGAATACAGAGATGTATTTGCTTGGAGTTACAAGGATTTGAAAGGAGTGGACCTGGACATATGCTCACATACGATTCCCATGACTACAGAGGCCAGACCCTCAAAACAAAAGCCATACACATACAATGACAACTATGCTGCCAAGATCAAAGAAGAGATAGACCGCTTGGTTGAAGCAAGATTTATCTATGAAATTGAGCACACTGAATGGGTGTCCCCCATTGTGGTGGTGCCCAAGAAGAACGGCAAATTACGAGTATGCATTAACTTGAAGAAGGTTAACGCAGCCACGATCAGGGATAATTACCCGCTTCCTATCACTGAGCATCTATTAGAAAGGGTGGCAGGCAAGGAAGTGTACAGCTTCCTAGATGGGTTCTCTGGCTACAATCAAGTGGCCATTGCACCAGAAGATCAGCATAAAATGGCTTTTGCCACAGAGTGGGGTATATTCGCTTTTAGGGTAATGCCATTCGGGCTGACCAATGCTCCCGCAACCTTCCAAAGGCTGATGTGCCATGTATTTAAGGAGTTCCTGAGGAAGAACTTAGAAGTCTATGTTGATGATCTTTGTGCTCATTCCAACATTAGACAAACCCATATTCCTGAACTCAGACAAATCTTTGACAAATGTAGAGAATATCAAGTCTGCCTAAACCCAGAAAAATGTGTTTTTATGGTCAGGCAAGGCAAAATTCTAGGACACATAGTGTCAAAGAATGGCATATCTACGGATGAAGAGAAAGTAAGAGCTATAGCCGAATTACCTAGGCCAAAGAATGTCAAGGAAGTACAAGCTTTCATGGGGCATTGTGGTTATTACCGACGATTTATACACATGTATGCCATCATTGCAAAGCCTCTGTACGGACTTCTGACAAACTTTGAGTGGACTGAGGAATGTGAGAATTCCTTCAATGAGCTTAAACGGCGATTATGTTCAGCACCAATCTTGACCACAGCAGATTGGAATAAGCCTTTCCATGTTCATGTTGATGCATCCAATTATGCTATTGGGTGTGTACCAGTGCAGCCTACCAGTGAAGGTAATATGGATCTTCCCATTGCCTATGCGAGTAGACAGTTGAATGCAGCTAAGCAAAACTATACCACTACCGAACGAGAGGGGTTGGGCATGGTGTATGCGGTTAAAAAGTTTAGACATTATTTGCTTGGAAATAAGTTTAAATTTTTTACTGATCATCAAGCTCTACTATACTTGGTAAACAAGCCATGCAACAGAGGTAGATTGGTGAGATGGTTCCTCTTAATAATGGAATATGACTTTGAGGTAGTGGTGAGAAAAGGCAAGACTCATTTGAGAGCAGATCATCTCTCTAGGCTCACATCCGGAGAAGCCCCACAAGGAGTATCAGATGATCTTCCTGATGCTTACTTGTTTAATTTGGAAGTAATACCTCAGTGGGCTAAGCCATTAGTGCCAGTATTGACATACGGGCCTAACCACCCAGTAATAAACACTCAAGGTAGAGAGGTAGTAAAAGCCCAGAAGTACCATATCATGGTAGGAAGCATGTACAAACAGATAGATCAGTCCTCCAACATCGTCATCAACAATCATCATTATCAATCATCATCATCACTCATCAATCATCAACCATCTTCATCATCAATGATTATTTTCAACCATTAACATCAACCATTATCATCAATAGCTCCTAATCATTATCATACATTTCCATTGTGATTCTTCTTCAATCATCCTTCAACATTTGCAAATAATCTTTAAAAGTTAGATTTTTACTCCTCTTGTTCTTTCTCAAAGGCTTAGAAGGCTTTGCAATTGTCCTTTCATTTCCCTCGATTTGCTTAATAATATCATCAAGCAACTGTTTCTCAGATTTGTTAACTCGTTTATCATATTTTATATCTTCTTGGGTTTCTTCTTTACTCTTTTCTTGTTTAATTTGTTTATCAAAGTTTAATTGAGATTGTAATTTTGTAGCTTTCACTTCATCAAATAGATTCTGATTAAACAAAAGTTTTAGATCGAATGAGATATATATATCCTGATCTTTCTTTAATTTCTCTTGATTTCCTCTATCAAATTCTCTTTTATGATCTATTTCCATTTGTTCTCTCAATATCTGCTCAATATTCTGTTTTTCAACCTTTATCTATCTACTTTTGTTTTCTTTGATAAGTTTCTCTTGACTCTCAATAGATAGAATTCTCGTTTGTTCATCAGATCTATTATCTTCATGAGTCTTTGATTTCCATATCTTTTGAAATGACTTTGATCTAGTTATGGTCTCTTCAAAATATTCCTTCATCCCACCTTTTCCTAGATATAAATGCAAAGGTGATCTATCTTGGTATTTACAAATCTTACCTTCATGTTCACTTACTAGTCTATGTCTACATGCACTTTCATACTCTATGCAATACCATAACATATGTCCATACTGATCGCACCAAAAACATCATATAGGTCTCTTCTCAGCCCAACTTGATTTCCTAGGTATCACTCTACGTGTGGATCTTCTAAGACCTAATGACTATTTATGTGTAGATATGCTTTGAACTTTTACCTCATGTTCATTATCACATTTCAGTACTTGTAGATCCTTAATTTGTTGGTCAACAACTCAACCTTATGTTTCAATTCTGAAATCTCAAAATCCATTTCCTTTCTTACGTCTTAAATACTTATGCCCATTAGCTGAATAGTGTCTGATATTGCATTTATAATTTGCATTGAAATCATATCAATACCAAACTTTGATTTTATAGATTCACTCATGTTAATTTCCATTTCTTTAAATCGTTCTTCATATCTTCTAAATCCTTCTTCAACTATTTTGTTCATTTTAATTTTCTTCTTTATATGATCTAAGCTATGAAAGAAGTAGATTTCTAATCCAAGCAATAATGGAAACGTTCACACCCGTCTCTAAAGTGAAGAAAAGTGGATGACCAAAGTCAAGCATTCAAAAGCAATCTTTCTCTTTAAGTGCGTGAAACGATTCAAAATTCAAAGAACTCAAAATGCTGGTACCTCGAGATTTTTGTCTGATTCCGAGGTTCCTATTTCTCTTCTCACGGAGTGGGTGGCGTGTCGTGGATCACTGGGCATCCACCTCATTTCACATCGAGTTCAGGTGTCGAGAAGGAGGTAAGGAGGGAGAGCAATGAAGGGTTGGATCAAGCCCCGGTGTGGTTCTCCCTATTCAGCAAGCAACACCTGCACATTGGGCACCTCACCCTAGTATGGTGGTCGTACGAATCTAGGCCTACACCTTGACAGCTGGGCGCTCTATTCCAATGGATTGGTCAAGGTTTTTAATGTGGACCACCGCTCTTCCTAGGCCGTCCTCATAGATGCTAGCACCTAATCGGCTGGTCCTAAGGTACTCGAGTTGCATCTTGTAAGGGCCTTCCACCCTATGTAAATATGGCACCCCAGAACTTCCTGTAGGTCTCTCCATACCGTGGGACATCTCAGACTCGCTAGTCTCAGAACTAGGGTAATACGAATGATGGCTCAACTGCTAGGCCCAAGACCTCGCAGTATGATTGACACTAGCTTCTGAAGATCTAAGACCTTTTAAGTTCCTTTGGATGTATTTTCTTGTTTTTTTTTTTTTAATTAAGCGTCATCAGGAGCACTTTCGTGGGTCGTACTTGATGTTCTGCGTCCGCTTAGTTTAAGTTCTTTTCCTTTAAGTTATCCCTTGACTACAATTTAGCCTACCCTTGCACTTGAGAAATTAAGGGCTCTTCAAACTTGAGTGTTCCTATCGTACCCCTAGTCAATCAGAACAACTACTCGCACTTAGCCTATGCTAAGAATAGACTGAGGGGTTTAAGTGATGTTCCAACCTCAAGTCGCTCCTCCTGGCGATGCTGGTCTACCCAGGAAGCACGTTCCCAAGCTTGTTCTTCCTGGCACTTACTTTGCTTTCTCCAAGAGCTCTCGATGATCCTGTAAGAACCCCAAGTTTAGCTTCAATTTGATCCTTTAATTGACAGACAATTTATTTCAGACACTTTTTTAATGACCCTTGTTCCCCCTTTTGTATTGCTAAAAATTTCCTCTAGAGCTCCCTTGGTGTTCCTACCCCTCAGTGTGTCAACTTCCAAATATCCTATCTGAAAATCAACGCATTCCGACAAGCCCTAGAGCTCAAAAAATGGATTTCGTATGAAAATGTTATAACCGTTCAGGGTTTAGGAGGTTAAACAGACAAACAGAACCTTTCAGGAGTTTTAATGCATTTTTCTAAGGCCTTTGCAAGTGTGTGAGTATTTGAGAGTGCAAATATGCCCAAAATTTAGCCTAAATTTTCCAAAAAATTTACCCCTTAATTTTCGCCGAAAATGTCTGTCTGTCGCGATAGACGGTGTCTGTCGCGATAGATGGGTCTGTCACGATAGACGGTGTCTGTCGCGATAGACAGTGTCTGTCGCGATAGACGGTGTCTGTCACGATAGAGGGTGTCTGTCCGGATAGATGGGTCTGTCGCGATAGATGGGTCTGTCGCGATAGACGGTGTCTGTCGCGATAGACTGTGTCTGTCACGATAGATGGGTCTGTCGCGATAGACGGTGTCTGTCGCGATAGAGTGGTCTTTCGCGATAGAGTGGTCTGTCGCGATAGACGGTGTCTGTCGCGATAGATGGGTCTGTCGCGATAGAGGGTGTCTGTCGCGATAGACGGTGTCTATCGCAATAGAGTGGTCTGTCGCGATAGACGGTGTCTGTCGCAATAGATGGGTCTGTCGCGATAGACGGTGTCTGTCGCGATAGATGGGTCTGTCGCGTGGGATAGATGGTGTCTATCGCGATAGACGGTGTCTGTCGCGATAGATGGTGTCTGTCACGATAGACTGAAAAAACGCAAATTTTTGAGAAACTTCTAGTGATTTGGAGTGCTCGAATGGTGTAGGTTACCGTGCCAAACACGCATTCACAAAATATTAAGTTTTTCTGTCTGTCGCGACAGACAGAGGTCGTCGTCCCGGGACCTGTGCAGAGTCTGTCGTACCTGCGCACACTACTGGAGAAGGTGGTACAGCTAGTTCCTGCAACAAAAGCTCAAAAACACACAAAAAACAGATAGCATGCAAGCTCTCTCTCGCTCTCTCTCACAAGGAGATGAAGGAAATGAGGTGGGGAGTGTAATATGACCAAAAACTGAAATTTTTTTGGTGTAGATGGAGATGGAGGTGGGAGATGGTGGGGATGATGATGGTGATGATGGTGATGCGAAAGTAAGGAAAAAATGAAGAAAAATAAAGAAAAGGAAGGATATTACCTATAACTCCAATGTCTCAACTCGACGTCTTACCATCACACGCTCATCCTCGAAGCTCTCTCTCCGGCAACGGCGCCAAATTTGGTGTCACTCTAGCACAATGGTGAGTACCAACGTGAGAAGATTCACCTCATAATTGTCAATCCGTGGAGACGTGAGGACTAGTATGAAGACTATGAGCAAGTGAAGGCACAAGTGTGTGAGTGAGAAGCACACAAGCATGCACACACATACACACACACGCGCACACAAGGCAAGAACAAGGAGAGGAACAATGGAGTTCTTTGCATTAGTCAAAATGTCTCTTACATAAGCTCAATTTACAAACAATCTAACCTCAAAAATGAGCTCTCTAGCTCTTTTTATAGTTTTCTAACTAGCTTTGGTCTTGTCTAGACCTAGTGTCCGGCCTAGTTAAAAATTAGGTTCTAGAGCCTATTTGAGGGCTCAAACAGAGTCTAAAAATTATGAAAATTGATATGTAGCTAGTTCTAATACTCCTCAAGCTCGAGGACTCCTCGGCTTGCACAAAATGGAGTCTATTCTACCAAAAACGGATTTTACAATGTTTGTGTAGTGATTAAAATCACTTGAGTTGTAAATGGTCCATGGAGAAAATGATTGGGCCATGTTTCCGTATTGTGCATGACTCCTCCGTTGCGCTAGTATGCTCTTCATCTGACTTGTATGCCAACACTTCCTCTTGAGTAGCCATAACTTCCTCTATTGTATCCTCTGCCTCTTTGATTCCTCGAATTCCTAAAATAATTTTTAGTTGTATGATTAGTTAGTCCACAAATAGAACATTAGTTGGAGTCTTGGGATCTCCCCTTGCCTTGTCTACCTCCTCTTCCTCTACCTCTGCCATGTCTTCCTCTATCTGCATAGTTAGCTTGATATGTACCTGCTTCATCATCCACTTTCTTTGCCTTTCCTTTGTTATCTTTGGACATGCTTTTATGAGTGTATAAAGCTGAAGATTGATTACCTCTAGAGCTTTCTCCATTTTTTATAAGCTTTGCCTCTTGAGTATGTAGTTGTCCAATGAGTGTATTGAAATCAGGTACATGTATGTCCATGTACAAATACATAGCTGTGGTGAATGCTTCCCACTTGTCATCTGCCTTCAAGCCATTGATGACCTACCTTACAATTTGCTCTTCATCGATTACATCTTCGATGCTTCCCAACTGATTTGCTATGTCCTTGAGCTTTGTGACAAAATCAATCACATTTTGTTATGCTTGGAGCTGGTTTCAATATGCTTTGAATTACTTGATTTGGTTTAGTAGATCCTGAGATATGCTCCTTTGAAGTTGACAGACTTGGAGATGATGACTCAGAGAAAACAGAGATAGTGAATGTAAATCTTTCTATTAGTTCACAAGAATGTACAATCTCATTCGCTTGATAGATGTAGCCTAATGAGTTGGATATGTGTAGGCTATGGTGTAGCACTTACACACTCAATGATCAAGAGTGTTAGCCTCGGGAAAAGTGAAGAGATCACCGCGACTTTTCAAGTACAACTTATATATGAAATGAGTGAGAGTTTGAATTCAAATTTGAATTCTTGGCTCCCTTCAATCACTCCTCTAAAAGAAAGGAGATATTCTCTCCAATTACACCATCCAATTTTCCACGAATCTAATCAAGTAGGTGTGATCATTTACATGCCAAGTCATTTAGACTTTTACAAGAGATAAAATAGTAATAAGTCATAAGACTAAGTTCCTATGGTTCTTGCTTCACATAGTGATATCCTTCAAGGGTTCCAAGCCAAAGGTGAAGGCTTGAAATGCACCAATAGCTCCCCCTCAAGCCAAGCACTTTGGCTTAAGTCTTCATCTTTAGTCTTCAATCACATCCTGCAATCCAATCATGGATTTGAATCTGCATAGCTTGTTTCCATCCAATGCTTTAGTGAGTAAATTTCCACATTGCATATTAGTAGATACATATGTCAATTGAATATCTTTACTAAGCAACTTCTCTCTCACATAGTGGTAATGAACCTCTATGTGTTTGGTTCTAGCATGATATATTGGATTAGCTACAAGGTGAAGAGAGCTTGTGTTATCTCCAAAGATGATTGGAGGCCTAGTGTATAGGCCTAGCTCTGTATACAAAAGCTTTAACCAGATAGCTTCTTGAGTGGCATTGGCTAGCCCTCTATACTCTGCTTCAGTGGATGACAATGCCATTGTAGGTTGCTTCTTGGCTGACCAAGAAATAGGTTTATCTCCTGCAAAACAAATGTAACCTGATGTGCTTCTCCTATCATCCTTGCATCCTGCCCAATCTGCATCTGAGTATACTTTAATGTCAATATCTGATGTATCAGGAAAGTACAAACCATGGTTTTGAGTTCCCTTCAAATACTTCATGATCTTCTTTGCTGCCTCTAGGTGAGGTACCCTTGGTTTGTGCATGAATTGGCTTAGCACACTAACTCCATATGCTATGTCAATTCTTGTCAAGGTAGCATAATTCAAACTTCCTACCATACTTTGATATCCTGTGATGTCTTGGACCTCTTCCCCTTCATAAGCACTTAGCTTTAGGTTGACCTCCATTGGAGTAGTTGAAGCTTTAGCATCCTGCAAGCCAAACTTCTTGACCATATCATGTACATACTTATTTTGAGTGATATATATACCTGAGTTGGTGTAGACTAACTCAAGACCTAAGAAGTACTTCAATAATCCAAGATCATTGATCTTGAACTCTTTCATCATCTGTCCTTTGATGTGTCTAATCCCATTGACATCATTGCCTGTAATGATGATGTCATCAACATAAACACACAAGTAGATTACCTCTGTATTACTCCTCTTTATGAATAAAGAAGTGTCTGCTTTACTCATCACAAATCCTTGGTCTTGGAGATAGGTTGTCAACCTGTAATTCCATGCTCTAGGTGCCTGCTTCAAACCATATCGAGCCTTCTTCAATTTACAAACATAGTTTACCTTCTAGGGATCTTCATAGCCAGGTGGTTGTGACATGTAGACTTCTTCAGATATCCATCCATTCAAGAAAGCATTCTTGACATCTAATTGGTACATGTTCCAATTCTTGGATGCAGCTACACTCACCAAAATTCTGATAGTTGGCATCTTAGCCACAGGAGAAAATGTCTCCTCATAATCAATACCTTGGGTTTGTGCAAAACCCTTGGCTACCAACCTAGCTTTGTATCTGTTTATTGTTCCATCAGAATTCCTCTTTAGCTTGTAGATCCATCTGGATCCTATCACCTTCATAGAGTCTTTCTTGGGTACCAAGTCCCAAGTATCACTCTCCTTGAGAGCTTCCATTTCTTCATTTATAGCTCCTTTCCATTCTGATTTGGTGATTGCTTCTTCATAGGTACCTGGTTCTTCATTCAACAAATCCTTTGCAAGATATACAGAATGCTTGGTTACAAGAGAAGTATCATACCCATATTTGATAGGTTTCTTACTTTCTCTCTGAGATCTCCTCATTGCTTGAGTTAAGGATTCTGGTATATCTTCTAGCTTCTTCATCTTCATCTTTCCTTTGGACTTCCATGCCTTGAATTCCTCAAGGTTAATTGTATCATCATCATCTGAGCTTGAGTCTTCTTTCTGGATTAGTTCCTCCTTGGTGAGCCTTGGGAAATCTTCTTCCATATCATAGGGTAGACTAACCTTCCTGTATTCATTTTCATACCAAGAGTCATTCTCATCAAAGATGACATCTCTACTTACCTTAAAGCCTTTGTTGGTTGGGTTGTAGAATCTGTATCCCTTTTGGTTCAAATCATAACCAATGAAGATACATTTTTCAGCTTTAGGGTCTAGCTTTCCCCTTACCTGTGAAGGAATATGCACATATGCTACACAACCAAAGATTTTGCAATGATCCAGAGAAGGTCTCTTACCATGCCAGGCTTCATATGGTCTCATGCCATCAAGTGATTTGGATGGCAACCTGTTGATGAGATAGGTGGCAGTAGATACACTTTCTGCCCAAAGATAATTTGGCAATTTCTTTTCATTAAGCATAGACCTAGCTGTTTCTACAATGAGTCTATTCCTTCTTTCAGCTACCCCATTTTGTTTAGGTGAGTACCTTGTGGTTATCTCCCTCTTGATACCTCTTTCCTGCAAGAAATCTTCAAACTCATTTGAGAAGTACTCTCCTCCACCATCTGACCTTAGCCTTTTCAAGCTTCTTCCTGTTTGATTTACAACAAGTGCAAGATACCTCTTGAAACAATTAAACACTTCATCTTTATGCTTCATAAAGTATAAGATAGTCCACCTGCTATAGTCATCAATGAAGGACACATAATACCTTGAACCTGAAATGGAAGGGTCCTTGCTAGGTCCCCAAACATCTGTGTGTACTAAGTCTAGGTAGTCTTCATGCATGAAACCTTTCCTTGAATAGGGCAACCTGTGAGACTTACCAAACTGACATGCTCCACACTTATAAATCATGTGTTGCTTGGATACATTAGGTATCCCAAGCACACATTGATCCCTGCACATTTGTTTTAGGGTTCTTTCACCTATGTGACCTAACCTCTTGTGCCATATTTCTAACTCTGAAAGTGTTTGATCCTTGTAATTATATAGAGCAATGTTCTTAGTGTCTTCTAGCTCAAAAGTAAACAATCTACCTGATTTCTCCTCCTTGGCAATTCTTTTGAAACCATGTCTTGGGTCCTCCACATATGCTCCATGTTGAGTGAACCTGACTTGCAAACCTTTCTCCACAATCTGACCAACACTCATTAGATTCTTGGTGATGGTTGGTACATAGAGTACCCTGCTCAATAGGTTCTGGTTACCATCACATGTTTTTACATTTCCAATTTTTACAACAGAATGTTTAGTATCATCACCTGTCTGTACCTGATGTTTGCCCTTGGGTTCTTCCAAATCAGAGAGTAGTGCCACATTGCCAGCTACATGGTTAGAACATCCTGAGTCAATATAATATAAATGATCATCATTTGTACCTGCCTTGGAGGTCATATTCATGATCAATAGGGAGTCATCTTGCTCCTCTGTGTAGTTGTTGTAATCCCTTCTATTTCTGAATCCACCTTGGTAGTTACCATTGTGGTTGTGGTTGTAATTGTTGTTGTATTGATTGTTGTATCCATTGTAGCCTTGGTGTTGGTTGAATCTGCCTCTCCCTTGAGAGTAACCACCTCTTGAATAGCCTCTTCCTCTTTGATTCTTGTAGTTCTTGTAGCATTCATCTGTGGTATGATTGGACAATCCACAAATGTTGCATGGTGATGAGTTGTAGAGTCTCCCCCTACCTGACTTACCTCCTCTGCCTCTTCCTCTTGAAGATCTACCTCTCCCTGCATAATTAGCTTGGGAGGTAGAGCCTTCTTCTTCCTGCTTCTTCCCTTTACTTTTATCCTTAACTTTCTTATCAGTATATAGAGCAGAGGGGTTGTTACCTTTTGATTGATCTCCTGCCTTTGTAAACTTTGCTTCATGGGTGAATAGTTGGCCCATGAGTGTTGTGAGATCTGGAGTATGCATGTCCATGTAGAGGTCCATTGCAGTGGTGAAGCTTTCCCACTTATCATCTGCCTTGAGTCCATTTCTCACTTGCCTGACTATTTGCTCCTCTTCAATCTCCTCTCCAATGTTTGCTAATTGGTCTGCCACATCTTTAATCTTTGTCACATACTCTGAGACTGATTGCTTGGGCTGCTTCCTAAGGGTTGTGAATTCAATCCACAGTTGATTCTTCCTGGCCCTTGTGTTGGAAGAGAAATATGTTGACAGAGTTTCCCAAGTCTCTTGGGAAGTCTTACAGTTCCTTACATGAGGTAAAAGGAAATCAGATATAGAGTTAAGAAGGTAAGACCTTGCTAATGCATCCTTTGCACACCATTGATTGAGTCTCTCTTGTTCATCCTTGGTGGGTAGTCCTCTAGCTTTGAATGAGGGCAATTCCTCATCTCCTGATATGTATCCAAATAAGCTTCTTCATTGTAGATAGGTCTTCATTCTCAATGACCAAGCTTGGTAATTGTTCCTGTCCAATTTGTCAATGAATGAAGGAAAACCATCTCCCATGTTTACCTTATTTGCTCTGATACCACTGTTGGGAGAAATGGTTGGATGCACTCAAGAGATTGAGTTGAAGGTGCTAGACGTGCTTTGCTTCAGCCCTCCTTTGCTTCAGATATGTTTAGTAGACTCCTTGAGCTTTCAAATGATACCAAAATATACTATATGTACTTTGGAAATGATTTGACTAATGATTAGATCAAAACAGATGAGTTTGCACTTCACTAGACTTGAAAACTTTCTATTTTGATCTTGATATCTGCTCAGTCTTTCACTCAGTGTGACCAGCACACTTACAATTGATCTAATTCCTTATGGACATATTAAATTAGCTTAACAAGCTACCATTTTCAAGTGGAATGAGAAGAAATGATAAACTACTCACTGAGAAATCAATTTAGCAAAATCATATGTACCCCCGACTTTTTAGGAAAACTGCAGCAGAATACCAGAGTCCACTTCGAGTGCGATTTCTCTCAGATGGCTGATCCTTTGACCTTGACATTTTGTAGGCATATAGTATGCTTGGAGTTGGTTCCAATGTGCTTTTAATTACTTGATTTGGTTCAGTAGATCCTGAGATATGCTCCTTTGAAGTTGACAGACTTGGAGATGATGACTCAGAGAAAACAGAGATAGTGAATGTAAATCTTTCTATTAGTTCACAAGAATGTACAATCTCATTGGCTTGATAGATGTAGCCTAATGAGTTGGAGATGTATAGGCTATGGTGTAGCACTTACACACTCAATGATCAAGAGTGTTAGCCTTGGGAAAAGTGAAGAGATCACCGCGACTTTTCAAGTACAACTTATATATGAAATGAGTGAGATTTTGAATTCAAATTTGAATTCTTGGCTCCCTTCAATCACTCCTCTAAAAGTAAGGAGATATTCTCTCCAATTACAC
This sequence comes from Ceratopteris richardii, assembly GCA_020310875.1. Taxonomy (NCBI): domain Eukaryota; kingdom Viridiplantae; phylum Streptophyta; class Polypodiopsida; order Polypodiales; family Pteridaceae; genus Ceratopteris; species Ceratopteris richardii. The sequence goes on along the minus strand of CM035425.1, from coordinate 84,955,121 downwards.
CATCCAATTTTCCACGAATCTAATCAAGTAGGTGTGATCATTTACATGCCAAGTCATTTAGACTTTTACAAGAGATAAAATAGTAATAAGTCATAAGACTAAGTTCCTATGGTTCTTGCTTCACATAGTGATATCCTTCAAGGGTTCCAAGCCAAAGGTGAAGACTTGAAATGCGCCAACAAAGAAGGCTTCAAGTGCATCCCACACTTCCTGAGATGTCTTATAACTTCTAATGTGAGGCAAAAAAAAATATGAGATAGAGTTGAGGAGATAAGACCTTGCAAGTGCATCCTTGGAACACCATGTGCTCAATCTTTCTTGCTCTTCTTGTGTTGGTTGGCTTTTGTTCCTGAAACTTGGGATAACTTCATCTCCAGCCACATAACCATATAAACTTCTACCTTGGAGATAAGCTTCCATCCTTAATGACCAAGCTGAGTAGTTACCTCTATCCAATTTGTCAATTGATGAAGGAAATCCATCTACCATGTTGTCCAACCTTGCGCTGATACCACTATGAAGAGATGGATATGTATGTGCTTGAAGATGAAGAGGTGTTGCAAAATCCTTGTACAACACCAGCCAAATGAACTCTAGAAGTATATGGTGGGCCCTTTTAGCTTGCCAATGGATGTATTAGACACCCTATGTACCTTGAAAGATCACTCTCAAAAAGATAGATCAAAACAGATAAGTTGGAGTTAGCTCACAGGTGAAGAACTTGCTATTCTTGGTTCATACACCTGCCGAGTGTTTTGCATACTTCTCTGAGCACAGCAGCAATTAACTTAATTCCTTTTGGGGAACTCTAGTTAACTTAAAAAGCTAACTTTCAAGAGTAATTTGAGAAAAAATATTGAAGCACAGACTGAGAATGATGTTTAACAATTGATGACATCATCCAGATTTTCACAGGCTGCTACAGTAATGCGACTAGTGAGTAGAAAAATGATAATAACTCAAGATTAAAGAACCCAAGGATTATGAAAATTTGTATGCTTGTACTAGACAGTACGATACGTCCAACACGTTTTAAATCATTGAATTTGAATAAGTAACTACTGAGCAATGGCTCTCACAAGATGAGTAAAAAAGTCGGGTACCCGACAGAGAAGTGAAGATGAACAGGCCCTGTTGCCTTCAAATGAACATAACTGATGATTCAAAACATCCAAATGAAATAAAAATTGGTGAGCATATAGTAGAGTTATAGAGCTAAATTTACCAAGTTAAATGACTGAAAATGATGCACCAAGCTCAGAGAAACCATCTCTACAATCTTACTGAGAAAACTGAGACACATGGCAGTGAGTAGTACACTTCACAAGAACATGGAAATATGAACTCAAATGATCATGAAAATGAAAGTATATTGCTTGTACAATACAATGGACTTACTGATACATATGTGTGCCTTGTAATCACACCTTGATATGGCATAAAGCTCAGCTCTTGGAGGTCTTCACATAGGTCTCTCTAACCACAACTAAAACTGCCATCTATTTATAGTTGAGTTTGGGAGGCTAACTTCCCTCCATCACTCTTCAATCAATTTGTGATTGATTTGATTCTCTATCTACCACAACTCACAAATTCGTGGCTCCTCTTTCCCTTTTTGATCAAGTGGACTCAACCACTTAAGATTCTTTCACTTTTACATTAAGTAAAGTCCTCAAAAGTTACAAGAGGTAGTTCACAAGTGAACTTTACATAGTCTTCATTTTAAAGCTTCTTCTATGACTTTGTGGGACTCAAGCCAATACTTAGGCTTGTCATAGACTTGCTCCAACAACCGGGGCCTCCTTCCCTAGCTCCTTACCTCCTTCCGAACACCATAGAGTGATTCCAATTGTGCCATAAGGAGATCATGCCGCGAGACTCTCTTAATTACTCACCACGACCTCAAACCTTTGACCAACCCAATGAATAAGTTTTAGTGATTTGTTTGTCAGTAGCACCATCTCTTCAAGCAATTTCCTTCCTACAACTAGGAATATGCCCCCATTTTTCATTAGCACATCTTGCAAAAGTTGGCCAATATTTGATATAGGTGACAAGAAAAATCCAAACCCATATGGAGGAAGAGAAAGAGACTTTAGAGAAAAATTTTCAATTCAACTTGGAGATGGCTAAAGCAGATATAGCTACTCTCCAGAAGGAAGTTATGAAATTCAAAGCAAAGGATTTACAGTTGCAGTGGCAATTGCAAGAAAAAGATAATTATTTGGAAGCACCACATAGGGAATTAGCTGAGAAGAATAAAGCACTGGTCAAAGTTAGTTTGGTGTTAGAAGAGCAAACTGAGAAAGCTAATGTAGTGGAGAAAGTCTGCACTCAGATAACTACCAAAGTTGTCCAACAGAAAATTGAGATGGCAGCCACAAAGGAGGAAATGCTTTAGAAGGCTCAAGAATGGACCACAGAAATTGGAGTTACCATACAGTTGAAGAAGGAATTGGATGTGACACAAAAAGAAAGGAAAGCTTACTTCAAATCTATGCAATTTCAAGCACAACTTCACAAGATGGAGAATCTCTTAAGCAATAAGAATGAGAAATTGAAGAAGTTAAACCAAATGTGGAAGACAACAAAGTCTAGTGCAAAGCAACACTTAAAAATGATTTCTATTTACAGGAAACCTTTTTGGTCAAACAAACTAAAAGTTTTATTAATCAGGCGGCTGCAGCTAGTTCATATAGCCTTTATGCATAGTTATTAGATGCAGAACATGTGCAGGAATTACTTAAGGTGTTATAAAAGAAGATAAAGAGTAGTTTTGAAGAAGCTTGAACCATATATATTCAGGGTTTAGTTGATGATGATTTTTTTGCTTAGGGTTCGGATCCACTATGCATGCCAGTGTTAGGCCAACGGTGTGATTATTTGTAAAATACATGTAATTCCTCTAAACCATTTCGGTGAAGTGTTATATCTGTCCAACAGTTGTAATCTTTCCCAAAGAGCTAATACAATAAAATGTCACATATTCATCTAGTCTGGCACGACAAGCTCGTAGGGTCCAATCCACACAAAATGATTGAAGTGTTGATAGATTCCATCGTGCTATTCAGTATTCCTATGTCATCAATTAATTTCATTGTTGTTATCAATTATTAAGTGTGTGATTAAGTCTGAATAGTGTTAAGGGGTTAAGCGTTGTGTTAGTTTGGTGAAGTGTGAAGTTATCTTTTGGAAGTTATCTCAAAATTAAGATTGTTAGGGAGGTTGATCTATTATAATTTAATACAATATAGTGTAGTGAATTATAATCATTGAGAGTGAAGTGGTGATAAGAGTGAAGTGATAACCAATAATGAACTAGCAAAATTATTGGCATAGTGATAAGGTTGCAAGAATCGATGTCTGTATATGCGATATAAAATAAAAGTGGAAAGTTTGTGGAAGGTTGTGTTGGAATAATTTTGTGTGAAGCTGAAGTGGAAAAATTTAACAGTTCGCAAAATAAGTGTGTGAACTTCCACCCAAGAACACTTAGTTTAGTCATTTTGGATAAGAAAAGGCTAACATGGCACATGTTCTATGTATCTACTAGAAGAAGAAGAATCACATTAGTATTGTATTAGAAACTTGATGAGGCATTGGTCCCTTTACAATACCAATGCGATAGCCTTGAATGTTTTTGTGTCTAATAGTGAAGAGTTAGTGAGTTTTATACGTGAGGTTAGTATGGATGAGTTAATGTGGTTATTATGTAACCTATATGCATAAAGGGGAAATGCAAGGATCTTTGAATGCATCTAGTAGTGTACAAAGTTGTTACAAGGTGGGGTTGGGTGGTTTGTTACATGAATTGACTCTCTAGACTTCCTTTATGGGATGAAAAAGTTTTCCTATGAATAGATGTAAGAGTTCTAGTGATGTCTTTACCTGGTGATGGGACATTTTAGTATCCATTTGCAAGCTATGCTAGGTTGGCCTTTTCATGAGTGTTTGTGTTCAACAGCTTGTAGGGTAAGTCTCTAAGGGATTGGGATTGGAGAGAACTAATTAATTCCTAAGAGCTCATGTGTAGCTAATTGAGCTCATAAGCAAGCCTTAGGCACCCAGATCTATCTAGGATTATGGTGAGCCTTCATTGACTACTTTGGTACCCAAATGGAGAGTACACATTGTGAATGAAATCTCTAGTGTACCACCTTTGATCACATTGATTTGATCGATTGCTTTTTAGTGAATGGTTTTCTAAGCAAGGGAACTAGTGGGTGCTAACCCTTGCATATCTAGATTTTCTTCACACCATGAATTGCTTTTCCTCAATATGTCATGTGTCTTTTGGATTCCATAGTCTTTTTTAGCCACTTATCGTATGTCCCCAATTGAGGTACCAATACTACTAGTATCTTTTGAAAACAAGCGAGCTCCATCCTCTCTTTGATTGATTCTTGGACACTCAAATCCTTCCCATATCATATAGCTTTGGACAAGAACAACATCTTGTTCTTCATGATTAACCCTAGAAGGACTAGGAGTTTGTGCCATGTCGAGATCAATGCACAATTTAGTAGTTTGATCATGACACATTGTTCATTTACTCAAATCTGAAGAAGTTCACTCAGGTTTAGATTGATTGCATGATTACAGATCCAGTCATGACCAAGGATGAGAGATTCATTAAGGTCCATCATGGCAGAATAGCACTTTGATTGTCATATGGACATCGTGAATAGATATAGGAAGTTCCACCTCACCGATCCAAGGGGTCTCCACTCCACCTTACCTCTACAAGATAAGCTTCAATAGTGTTGAAGCAAGTCTATGACAAGCCTAAGTATTGGCTTGAGTCCCACAAAGTCACAGAAGAAGCCTTAAAATGAAGACAATGTAAAGTTTGTTGGTGTAAACCACAAGCCTACACATTTGGCTTGGAAGATATCATGAAGACTCTACATGCATGAAGAACCATAGGAACATATGCTAGTGATTACTTACCACTTTACCTCATTGTAAAAGTCAATTTGACTTAGAATCTTTTGTAATCACCTACCCAAATGATTCGTGGAAAAGGTAGTTCACTTGATTGAGAGAATATCTCCAAGTTTTTAGAAGCTTGATTAGAGGGAGCCAAGAATTTGAATATGAAATTAAATTCTTACACATTTCACATAAAAGGTGAACATGAAAAGTCGCGAGTAGAGATATCACTCCCGAGCTTCATTCTAGTGACATTGAGTGTGTGTGAGGACTACTCCATAGCCTACACCTCTCAACACCATTAGGCAATTCTAGTCATGCAAATGGAATTGTAAACAAGTGTTAATTTATAGATACATTTACATTTTTCATCTCTGTATTCTCTGCTAGTCTACTCCAAAGTCTCTCAACTTGTCAAGGGCATATCTCAGTCAATACTCCACCAAATTCAATGATTCAAAGCTTGTTGGATTCAACTCCAAGTCATCTACATGCTGACGAAGTTTGAAGTGATTTCATGCAGTAAATTCAGAGACATCATCATCGAGGTGCTAACTGGTCTATCTCTGCTACAATCCTAAAAAGTCGGGGGTATACCAAATCTTGCTAAATTAATTTCTCTTAGCATAGTTCATTATTTTACATAATTCCACTTGCAAACGGTAGCTTACTAAGCTTATTGAATACCCCTAGAAGGAATTTTATCAATTACTATTGTGCTGGTCACACTGAGCAAAACATTGAGCAGGTGTCAAGACCAAAATAGAAGGTTTTCTTGACTTTGTGACTTCCAAAGTTATCTGTTTTGATTCAATCATTGCACACTTCATTTCCAAAGGACATAGGCCATTTCTTGGTGTCATTGGAAAGCTAAGGAAGTCTACTAATCAAGTCTGAAGCTAAAGAGGGCTGGTACAAAGCAGGTTTTAGTAGTACCTACTCAATCTCTAGGATCATCCATCCATCTTTCCCAATAGTGGTATCAGAGCAAATAAGGTAAAATGGGAGATGGTTTTCCTTCATTTATTGACAAATTGGACAGGAACAATTATCAAGCTTGGTCTCTAAGGATGAAGAATTACTTACAAGGAAGGAGTCTCTATGGATACATCTCAGGAGATGAGGAATTGCCCTCATTCAAAGCAAGAGGGTTGCCAACTAAGGAAGAACAAGAAAAGCTCAATACATAGTGTGCAAAAGATGCATTGGCAAGGTCTTATCTACTCAACTCTATATGTGACTTTCTTTTACCTCATATCAAAAATTGTAAGACTTCCCAAGAGACTTGGGAAACCTTGTCATCATATTTTTCCTCCAACACAAGGGCTAGGAAAAATCAGTTGTGGATTGAATTCACAACACTAAGGAAGCAACCTAAGCAAGCTGTTTCAGAATTTGTGACCAAGATCAAAGATGTTGCAGATCAGTTAGCAAGCATAGGAGAAGAGATTGAAGAAGAACAAATTGTAAGGCAGGTAATCAATGGAATCAAGGCTGATGACAAGTGGGAAAGCTTCACCACTGCAATGGATCTCTACATGGACATGCACACTCCAGATCTTACAACTCTTATGGGACAACTATTTGCACATGAAGCAAAGCTCACCAAGAGTGGAGATACATCCAAAGGTAACAACTCTTCTGCCCTATACACTGATAAGAAGTCTAAGGATAAAATTAAGAGTAAGAAGGTGGAAGATGAAGGCTCTACCTCCCAAGCCAACTATGCAGGGAGAGGTAGATCTTCAAGAGGCAGGGGTAGAGGAGGTAAGCAAGGTAGGGGGAGACCCTATAATTCATCACCATGTAACATTTGTGGTTTATCAAACCACACCATAGATGAGTGTTTCAGGAATTACAAAAATCAGAGAGGAAGAGGCTACCAAAGAGGTGGATACTCTTAGTCTAGAGGAAGGTTCAACCATCACCAAGGCCACAACAACAATTACAACAACAACTACAACAACAATTACAATGGCAACTACCAAGGAGGATTCAAAACTAGAAGGGACTACAACAACTACACAAAAGAGCAGGATGACTCTCTTCTAATCATGAACATGACTTCAAAGACAGGTACAAATGATGATCACTTATTTTATATTGATTCCAGAGCTTGAGATTTGGCACAAGAGATTAGGGCACATAGGAGAGAGAACCTTGAAACAAATGTGCAAGGACCAATGTGTGCTTGGGATACCTAATGTATCTAAGCAACATATGATTTACAAGTGTGGTGCTTGTCAATTTGGTAAGTCTCACAGGTTACCCTTCTCGAAGAAAGGATATATGCATGAAGACTATCTAGAGCTTGTACACACATAGGCAAGGCACGAACTCCTAGTCCTTCCAGGGGTGCACATGAAGTTGACAATGCTATTCTTGTCCAAAAATGTATGATGCAGAAAGAGGATTGTCTCAACAATGGATTCAAGGATAAGAAGGCACTCCCTTCTGTTCCAAAGGCCAGAGGGATGCAGCAACCAAAGGCAGATCGAATACAGAAGAAGCAGAACACTACCTATACTGGAGGCCAAAAAAAGGAGCAAAGCAGATTGTTTCAGCCGATGAAACAAGTATGGAGGCGAAAAGGCAAACACCCTGTTCCGACCAGGCCAACACCACGGCCAAAACCTCTTATTAGTAATCAACAACAAAACACTAATAAGAAGTCCTTCATAAATTCTTCTGCAAAAGTGAAGTCTATTTGGGTACCCAAGAAGTCAATGAAGGCCAGCCCACAATCATGACAAATCTGGGTGCCTAAGGCTTGCTTGCGGGCTCAAATAGCTACACCAATGCCAAAGCCTGTAAAACATGTTTCACTCACGCGAACATCTGAGGCCCAATCTTACACATCACACACTAACACATATTCTTCCAGGAGGTAAATGGGTCCCTAAAAAGCCCCATTTTTCAAGTAAATACCCTATCACACTCTCTAGAGCCTCCACAAAGTCAAAGTCAAAACCTATCCATTGCATTTGGCAACCTAAAACTTGTAATAAGCCCCCGGACCCCAATTGTAAATCCATGTCCACCTACTAACTACTTCACTCTCACACCACATCATTCCGCTTAGCTCTTAGGTCTACCCAATTCCTTACTACACACACAAACACCGAGCACTTACTAACCCCCTAACCTCTCCCGAACCTCATGTTAATGTTGTAACAGGGGACACAGTGTCATTTTTGTGTCCATTGCAATGTTAACATTTATTCATATATTCTCACAGAACCAGCTGCGAAGTTTTCAACATGGCTGAGGCAGTAGGAACTAGCTCTCAAACAGAAACGAGCCAGCAAGTGGTGGACTTAGACAGTTTACCCGTTTTGCCTGAGACATATGAAAGACCAGAAGAATTGCAGGCCATCAAAATCATACCTATTGCAGACCCTCCCAGTGGCCATACCATGCCCATAGGAAAAACTTCCCACTGGTTTAGTGAAGTGGCAGGACCCTTGGGAGAGGGAACGTACCTATGGGAATAAGAGTTGGACTTCAATGGGAAGTAAGGTAAATACCATTTCTTTACAAGAGAATTCGAGAAGTTACAAAATGCAGAAGGTCTACGTTCGATTTGGGAGAAGGCAGGATTGGATGCATATTTCAGTGCACGACTCCCAAAGCCTGACTTCATGCGATGCTACTATCTCATCAACACCTTGACTCCAAACAAGAACCCAAAAGGTGCAAGCTCATTTGTGATCCCATCTCTAACAAAAGGAAATGAGCTCAAGAGGTTTAGGTTATCCAACAACTTGGTGAGAGAGGCTCTAGATATGCGCGGAATGCATATTCCTACAGAGAAGGAAACCCTAGTACCGGATTACATGAAGAATCGAAGTCTTACCAAACTCAAGGACATGGTGTCCATGATGCCTAATATTGCAATACACCTTCGCATGCGCATGCAACACTTTGCTTTTCCTGCCCAAGATAGATTCACCATGCCGCCCAAAAAGATTTGGTTTAGTTTGTATCTGGCAGAGACACAGAGCCTCACCATCAACTTACCCCACTGGATAATTGATAAGATACACCTAGCTCACAAACGATGGCCGCGGAAACATGTTTTATATGGATGTTGTGCTTTGACGAGAATAATTTATAGGTGTTTGGCTTATGACATCCCTATTCAACGGGCCCTAATGTGGATCGTGTAGAGCAGTTTAGAGGCAGGACATCCACTGGACCCCCTTCTAAGAAGATGAGAGGTACTGTCCAAGTCCCTTGTGCTCAGCCACGTGGAGCCACCCTAACACCAGACGTCACCCCTCCACCCCGAAGAGTCCGACCATTCACACTCCAACTTCCAAGACGCAGCATCGGTGGTCCTAACTTGATATTCCCTCCCATCCCAACCGATCTTGAATTTCCCAGTGGTGCACCTTTGGAAGAACTCACGAATGAAGACTTCGAACAATTATTACAAGATGTAGAGCTGGAGGCAGAAGAGGCACAACAAGTGGAGAATGTGCAAACACAAGCAACAACCGCCCAAGTACCTGTCACCACAGTGGAAGTGGATGAAGAGGATGATGAAGATGAAGAACAGGAGGAAGATGAGGAGGATTATGATCAAGAGCATCCTGATGAGCAACAAGAAGTGCCAGAAATTGTAGGTGTGCCTGCATATACAACTCAACTACAAAGATTATACGACACAATCAAAGCAGTACAAGAAAGGCATCAACTCTCTCTCGTGTCAGGTCAAGCTTTGATGCAAGAAATGCTATCAGATGATGGGGTGGATCAACATTTCATTGACACCCTCAAATTAGTGTCAGAGTCTTTAGGAGTTCCGGAGGCTGTCCACAGTGCAGTCCGTTAGTCCGTGAGGTATGACAAACGCAGAGTCGACACATTACCACGAGCAGGTAAGACTATCAGGATGCCCGTCATAGAACAAGAAGTACCCATTGAAACCACAGCTACCCCCACCAACACCATTGACCTCTCTGCCGAAACCTTCGTTCAGACATCACCCATCTCACCCCAGCATCCCCCATCACCACCTTCTCCACCCCCACCACCACCTCCCACCATGGAAGAAACGCCAGTCATCACCTCTACCTTCACTTTTAACCCACCCTCAGTCACATCATTTTCCTTTCGAGAACCCACCTCACAAGACACCCTCTTCTCTTTCGTCACCAATCCCTTGTGCACTTCAAACCTTCTATCCTCCGAACCCATAATGGGTCATCCCATAATCCCAAGTGTGGTTGGAAACCCTGCACCCACAGAAGGCACCCTGTGTTTCCCAACCTATCCCCCAATACGGATACCTCCATTCCATGACCCTCACTTCCCATCTGGCCCCTACGCCTCTTTCAACCTGACCTCACCACCCCAATACCCGTCCTTTGTGGAGCAGTTCATCCGCTCTCCAATGTTTCAAAGGTACATTTCCCTGATGTTCGCAACGACATCAATTTACACGAACACCACACTCACTTCACCTACCATACCCACCTACATGGTAGCCCCTGTACACACCACCTTGTCTGACCCAATGGACATTTCACCAACCACAGCACCTCTCCCCACGATTCCACCATCTCCCCCTCCCTTACCCCCCACCTCACCACTCACATCATTGGCACACACAGCATTCACTACCCCCCTACCCAATCCCACCTCCCCTGCATTTCAAACTTTTCCCCTTGCATCTCATAATGTAAATAGCACGTTCAATACATTACTTCAATGTGCACATCAACTACAACAAGAATACCATCAATTGGAAGAACGCACTGCTGCCCTCCAGGCAGAATCTCAACGTCTACAAGCTAGAGTCAACACTCTTGAAGCCGATTACCAAACGCTCCTAACCGAGCATACCACCTTACAGCAGGCTCACTCCGAATTGGAATCAAAGACATGGACAGTAGATGATCAAGCAGTCAAGGAACTAGAAACAGTGCTCCAAGCGCAAATGATATCTAATGCTACACTCAGACGCAACCTTGGGCTATTAAGGAAGCATATGGCAGCAGCACTAGAAGAGAACAAGAGGCTTCAGCAACAAAACCAAGACAACTTTGAAGCGGCTATGGAAGGAACTGCAGGAGCAACCATTAGCCCTACCAAGTATAGAGCAGTCCCATCAGAAGACATTCGCATCTTATTAGAGGAGCATGCAAATTTCCTGGAGTCATATGAAAAGTTAGAGACTGAATGTGCAGACCTAAAGAAACAGATAACCCGTGCCCCCACAGCTCAACAGGAGTCAATAATCTTGGAATGCTCCATAGAAGAATTAGAGACCCTCCGTAAGCAGGTGGCAGAACTCAAAGCATGCCTCGCACCATATGAAAGGCCACCCTCGCCCACTGAAGAACCAGAACCTGAAACAGTAGTGGAAATCCCCATCGATGACAGCTATGAAGAGCCGTACGAGCCGACGCCAACACCCGGTGGTTGGACTACAGAGGAAGGACAGGATACTTTAGAAATTCAAGTTCTAGATTGGGTCAAAAGGGTCGAGAAAGTGGGTAAGACACATGATGATCGCGTTGCCGTGCAAATGCAATCTCTCACAAATCTCGAAGAAACTGTCCTTCGGTCTTCTTATTTTCAGAACCTATCCCACCAACGGTTAATCACAACATCAGAGTCGCAATACATGCCTTATTTTGTCTTGCTACATGATTATAATGCAGAAGTTAAAAGACATACAGGGAAGGAGCCCACATTTGCCACTCAATTTGAGCCAAAGGACTTACCGGCAGATGCGCGTGCTGGCTCGATCTTCCAGCCTAATTGGCGTGCACGTCTCCTAACCGATTACCCTGAGATGATGAGCACCTGGACAACCATGCCACTGTATATCAAGTATAATCCATGTTATTGCCCAATGGTACGTCGCAGATCATGGCAAGCATTTGCGATCAAGGTACGCAACAATAAAGAATGCTCGGCTTGGGTTAACTATCCATATTTTGCTCCACCTCGAGGGACCCCAACCGTAGCCTACATGATATCAACAATTCGGCATTGGTCTACACGTCTAAATAATGTACCCGACATAGCAGCGAAAATGTGTATGAAAATATTCGACCTCATGACCGTTGTCTTCAAAACCTTTCGGAAGGTACAAGCTCCATACATCTCTGCCCCTGGATTCTCTCAAGGTAACAAGGATTTAGTCTACGACATGAGCCAGACTCCCTGGCTCACTATAATCTTTGCCTGGCATGCACGAATAAAGTACTTACCCGCATGCTTCAAGCAGACATTTGAGGAAATGTTCTCTACCAGATTCTGGGAATATCATTCAGAAATTTTCATTCCCAGACCCACACATTTGCTACATCTATTCGCAGTAGAACAAGCAATCCATGCAGATCAGTTACGTCTGCCACATTCGGACATTCCCGGACCAATTGATTGGGATCGTATGATGACAGACTTGGCCAGAGGGCTACGCATACAAGAACATCAGCTTGCCACTCAGGTTGTGGAATATTACATCCAACACTCCCAGCAACAAGGGTCTGTCAGGGACGATAGATGCGAGAGAGGGGGGGGGGGTGTTGAGAGCAGTATGGGCACCCAAGGACTGACTAGACAAGGAAGCCAGCGGAGAGAGTCAGAGCGAGGTGAAGGATTAAGTAGACAAAGCAGTCGACGCAAATCTGGCAGATAGGCCCTTCAAATTTTTCCAAATCAACATCTTTATAACAGTGATTCTTATCACTAACAATCATTGTAAATACCATTTCATATTTTTGTAGCTCCATTTTGTGCAAGCCAAGGAGTCCTTGAGCTTGAGGAGCCTTAGAAATTCCTACATATCAATTTTCGTATTTTTTAGACTCCGTTTAAGCCCTCAAATTGGCCCTGGAACCTAATTTTTAACTAGGCCGGACACTAGGTCTGGATAGGGCCAAAACCTAGTCAAAAACTATAAATAGAGCTAGAAAGCTCATTTTTGAGGTGAGATTGTAATTGAAATGAACTTGTAAGAGATTTTTGAAAGTAATCTAAGAGCTCCATTGCTCCTCACTCTTTGTCTTGCCGTGTGTGCGTGTGTGTGTGTATGTGTGTGCATGTTTGTGTGCTTCTCACTCACGCACTTGTGCCTCCACTTGCTCGAGGTCTTCATACCATCCTCACGTCTTCCCGGATTGACATTAAAGGAGGTGCTACTCATCACTGAGCTACAATTGAGGATGAAGACTTAAGCCAAAATGTTTGGCTTGAGGGGGAGCTGTTGGTGTAAACCACAAGCCTACACATTTGGCTTGGAAGATATCATGAAGAATCTACATGCATGAAGAGCCATAGGACATATGCTAGTGATTACTTACCACTTTACCTCATTGTAAAAGTCAATTTGACTTAGAATCTTTTGTAATCACCAACCCAAATGATTCGTGGAAAATGTAGTTCACTTGATTGAGAGAATATCTCCAAGTTTTTAGAAGCTTGATTAGAGGGAGTCAAGAATTTGAATTTGAATTCAAATTCTTACACATTTCACATAAAAAGGTGAACATGAAAAGTCGCGAGTAGAGATATCACTCCCGAGCTTCATTCTACTGTCATTGGCTGTGTGTGAGGACTACTCCATAGCCTACACCTCTCTACACCATTAGGCAATGCTAGTCATGCCAATGGAATTGTAAACAAGTGTTAATGCATAGAGACATTTACATTTTTCATCTCTATATTCTCTACTAGTCTACTCCAAAGGCTGTCAACTTGTCAAGGGCATATCTCAGTCAATACTCCACCAAATTCAGTGATTCAAAGCTTTTTGGATTCAACTCAAAGTCATCTACATGCTGATGAAGTTTGAAGTGATTTCATTCATCCAAGTTAGAGAAATCGTCGTCGAGGTGCTCACTGGTCTATCTCTGCTACAGTCCTAAAAAGTCGGGGGTATACCAAATCTTTCTAAATTAATTTCTCTTAGCATAGTTCATTTTTTTACATCATTCCACTTGCAAATGGTAGCTTACTAAGGTAATTGAATACCCCTAGAAGGAGTTTTATCAATTGCTACTGTGCTAGTCACACTGAGCAAAACATTGGGCAGGTGTGAAGACCAAAATAGAAGGTTTTCTTGACTTTGTGACTTCCAAAGTTATCTGTTTTGATTCAATCATTGCACACTTCATTTCCAAAGGACATAGGCCATTTCTTGGTGTCATTGGAAAGCTAAGGAAATCTACTAATCAAGTCTGAAGCTAAAGAGGGCTGGTACAAAGCAGGTTTTAGCAGTACCTACTCAATCTCTAGGATCATCCATCCATCTTTCCCAACAATATTCACTTCTGAACTACCTCTTGTAACTTTTGAAGAGTTTACTTAATGTAAAAGTGAAAGAATTTTAAGTGGTTGAGTCCACTTGATCAAAAAGGGAAAGAGGAGCCACGAATTCGTGATTTTTGGTAGATAGAGAATCAATCAATGAATGATTGATTGGAGAGTGATTGAGGGAAGTTAGCCTCCCAAACTCAACTATAAATCGATGGCAGTTTTAGTCGTGGTTAGAGAGACCTATGTGAAGACCTCCAAGAGCTGAGATTTATGCCATATCAAGGTGTGATTACAAGGCACACATATGTATCAGTAATTCCATTCTATTGTACAAGCAATATACTTTCATTTTCATGATCATTTGAGTTCATATTTCCATGTTCTTATGAAGTGTACTACTCACTGCCATATCTCTCAGTTTTCTTAGTCAGATTGCAGAGATGGTTTCTCTGAGCTTGGTGCATCATTTTCAGTGAATTAACTTGGTAACGTTAGCGCTATAAGTCTACTATATGCTCACCAATTTTCATGTCATTTGGGTATTGAAAGCTTCAGTTATGTTCAGTTGAAGTCAACACTATCTATGCATTTTCACTTCTCTATCAGGACCCGACTTTTTTACTCATCTTGTCAGAGCTGTTTCTCAGTGTGTACTTACCCAAACTCAATTATTTTAAGCTTTTTGGATTCTGAATACTGTCTAGTATAATCATACAAATGTGCATAATCATTGGATTTTGAAATTGGGAGTTATGGTCATTTTCTTGCTCACTAGTCTCAAACGATAGCAGCCCGTGAAAATCAGGATGATGTCATCACTTGATAAACATCATTCTCAGCGTGTGGTTCATTATATTTTATGAGATTACTCTTGCAAGTTAGCTTTTTAGGTTAACTAGACTTCCTCAAGAGGAATTAAGCTAATTGCTGCTGTGCTCAGAGAATTAGACAGGTGTATGAACCAAAATAGCAAGCTCTTCACCTCTGAGCTAACTCCAACTTATCTTTTTTGATCTATCTTTTTGAGAGTGATCTTCCAAGGTACATAGGGTGTCTAATACATCCATTTGCAAGCTAAAAGGGCCCACCATATACTCCTAGAGTTCATTTGGCTGGTGTAGATCAAGGATTTTGCAACACCTCTTCATCTTCAAGTAGATACCTATCCATCTCTTCACAATGGTATCAGAGCAAGGTTGGACAATATGGCAGATGGATTTCCTTCATCAATTGACAAATTGGACAGAGGTAACTACTCAGCTTGGCCATTAAGAATGGAAGCTTATCTCGAAGGTAGAATTTTATATGGTTATGTGGCTAGAGATGAAGTTATGCCAAGTTTCAGGAACAAAAGTCAACCAACACAAGAAGAGCAAGAAAGATTGAGCACATGGTGCTCCAACGATGCACTTGCAAGGTCTTATCTCCTCAACTCTATCTCAGATTTTTTGGTTGCCTCACATTAGAAGTTGTAAGACATCTCAGGAAGTGTGGGATGCACTTGAAGCCTTCTTCTCTTCAAGTACCAAAGCTAGGAAGCATCAACTATGGCTGGATTTCACAACTCTCAAGAAGGCTCCCAAACAAAATGTGACCTATTTTGTCACAAAGCTGAAGGACATAGGAGATCAGTTGGGAAGCATTGGAGAGGTAATAGATGAAGAGCAAATTGTAAGGTAGGTCATCAATGGCTTGAAGGCAGATGACAAGTGGGAAGCATTCACCACAACTATGGATTTGTACATGGACATGCATGTACCCGATTTCAATACACTCATTGGACAACTACTTACTCAAGAGGCAAAGCTTATCAATAATGGAGAAAGCTCTAAAGGTAATCAATCTTCAGCCTTATACACTGATAAAAGCAAGTCCAAAGATAACAAAGGAAAGGCAAAGAAAGTGGATGATGAAGCAGGTACATATCAAGCTAACTATGTAGGTAGAGGAAGACATGGTAGAGGTAGAGGAAGAGGAGGTAGACAAGGCAGGGGGACATCCCAAGACTCCAACCCATGTTCTATTTGTGGACTAACTAGTCATACAACTGAAAATTGCTTTAGGAATTCTAGGAATCAAAGAGGCAGAGGATACAATAGAGGAAGTTATGGCTACTCAAGAGGAAGGTTCACCAATTATTATGGCAACTACAACAACTACAATCATTCAAACTATCAAGGAGGCTACAAAGGAAGGAGAGACTTCAATAACTACACAGAAGACTCAAACAAAGAGGATTCATTATTGATCATGAACATGGCTATGCCACAAGGTAAATCTGATAAGCATGTTTTCTACATAGATTCAGGTTGTTCAAATCGTGTGGCAGGAAATGTGGCACTCTTATCAGATTTAGAAGATCCAAGGAATAAGCATGAGGTACAAATAGGAGATGATACAAGACACCTTGTGGAGAAAATAGGCAATGTCAAAGCACCTGATGGAAACATCAACCTACTCAATAAGGTACTCTATGTCCCTACCATTACAAAGAATTTGATAAGTGTTGGGCAAATAGTAGAGAAAGGTTTGCAAGTCACGTTCACAAAAACAAGAGCATTTGTTGAAGCTCCAAGTCAAGGATTCAGAAGAATTGCAAAAGATAGGTAGATTGTTCACATTTGAATTACAAGACACTAGAAACATTGCTCTCTTTAATTATGGTAGTCAGACACTCACAGAATTGGAAGTATGGCACAAAAGGTTAGCACATATTGGTGAAAGGTCATTAAAGCAAATTTTCAGGGACCAGAGTGTACTTGGACTCCCTAATTTGTCAAAACAACATATGATTTATAAGTGTAGTGCATGTCAATTTGGAACATCTCACAGGTTACCATTCATGAAGAAAGGTTATATGCATGGAGATCTCTTGGAGTTGGTTCATACAGATGTATGGGGACTAGCAAGGAAGCTTCAATATCTGGATCAAGGTATTATGTCTCCTTTATTGATGGTTGTAGCAGATGGACTATCCTATTCTTTATGAAACACAAAGATGAATTTTTTTCATGTTTCAAAAGGTATTTGGCTCTTGTGGAGAATCAAACAGGTAAATCACTAAAAAGGCTAAGGTCAGATGGAGGGGGAGAATACTTCTCCACTGATTTTGATTCTTTTCTTCAAGAAAGAGGAATCAAACGAGAGCTAGATACAAGGTACACTCCTGAGAAAAATGGAGTGGCAGAAAGGAGGAATATGACAATTGTTGAAGCTTCA
The DNA here is from genome assembly GCA_020310875.1 of Ceratopteris richardii. Lineage (NCBI taxonomy): Eukaryota > Viridiplantae > Streptophyta > Polypodiopsida > Polypodiales > Pteridaceae > Ceratopteris > Ceratopteris richardii. Next base: position 84,937,694 of record CM035425.1, on the reverse strand, counting down.
AGGTCCATGTTAAATGAAAAGCATTTGCCTAATTATCTATGGGCTGAGGCTGTATCTATAGCCACTTACTTGATTAACATGTTGCCTTCAAAATCCCTTTATGGGATGACTCCATATGAGGCTTGGAATGGAAGAAGACCAAGCTTAGATCATTGTAAAATTTTTGGATGTATTGCTTTTGCTCATGTTCCTTCACATGTTAGAGGCAAGATGGATCCAAAGGCAGAAAGGTGTGTATTTATTAGATATGACAACAATCAAAAGGGTTATAGGTTATACAACCCTACCAACAAAGGATTCTTGGTAAGCAGAGATGTAGCTTTTGATTAAAACAATTCATGGTATGAAGATTCATGCAGGAAGGTCAATTTACCATATGATCTTGAAGAAGATTTTCCAAAGCTTTGTAGAGAACAACCAAAGATTGAAGAACAAGACACCTCAGAGGATGATGAAGAATCTCGAATGGAAAATATCAAAGCATGGAAGTCTAAAGGTATCGCAAAATTGAAGGAACTTGGACATGAGGTTGAATCATCACATCATGGCCTAAGAAGATCTATGAGGGAAAAGAAAAAATCAGAAAGGTATGGGTTTGACACCTCATTAGTAACTAAACATTCTATCTACATAGCACAGGACATAAACCAAGAGGAGCCATCATCATTTGAAGAGCCCAAAGCAAAAACAAAATGGAAGCATGCAATGAAGGAAGAGATTGAAGCACTTGAGGAAAACAACACTTGGGATTTGATGCCCATGACTTCATCCATGAAATTAATAGGCTCAAGATGGGTCTATAAACTCAGGAAGAATTTTGATGGTTCCATTAACAGGTATAAAGCAAGGCTTGTAGCAAAAGGCTTTGCACAAACTCAGGGAATTGATTATGAGGAGACTTCTCTCCTCTGGCAAAGATGCCTACTATTAGGGTTTTGCTTAGTATTGTCTCTTCCAAGAATTGGAAGATACTTCAACTAGATGTAAAGAATGCATTCTTGAATGGTTGGATAACAGAAGAGGTATATATGGCACAACCACTTGGTTTTGAGAATCAAGTTTATCCTTATTATGTGTGTAAACTTAACAAAGCATTGTATGGTCTCAAGCAAGCCCCAAGAGCTTGGAATTTCAAGCTTGTTTCATTCTTGCAGGACAAAGGCTTTCAACCAAGCAAGGCAGATCCTTCACTCTTTATCAAAAAGAGTAACTCTGAGGTCATCTACTTATGTGTATATGTAGATGATATTATATTGACAGGAAATGATGCAGATGGTATGAAGAAGATCAAAGATCAGATAAGAGAAGAGTTCAATATAAGTGATTTGGGTTCACTTACCTACTTCCTAGGGTTGGAAGTTGTCTACAAAGATCATGGTCTGTTTCTCACTCAAAGAAAGTACATTAAGGACATGTTGGCAAAATTCAAGATGCAAGATTGTAAGATTGCAGGTACTCCAATGGAGGTCAATCACAAATTGAGCTCACATGAAGGTGAACTCATCAAGGACATCACATCATATCAAAGTCTAGTGGGTAGTCTCAACTATGCCACATTGACAAGAGTAGATATATGTTACAATGGGAGTGTGCTAAGTCAATTTATGCACACACCAAGGAAACCACATACGAATGATGCCAAAAGGATTCTCAAGTATCTCAAAGGAACCATAAATGAAGGACTTTATTATCCTTATGTATCTGATTTAGGTTTGAAGCTATTTTCTGATGCAGATTGGGCTGGCTCCAAAGAAGATAGAAGGAGCACTTCAGGTTATCTTACCTTTGCAGGTTCAAAGCTTATTTCATGGTCATCAAAGAAGCAACCCACAGTTGCTCTCTCTTTTGCTGAAGCTGAATACAAAGGTCTTTCCATAGCTACTCAGGAAGCTATGTGGATGAAGACATTATTCAAAGATCTTGGATTGGAGTTTGGAACTCCAACTATTTATGGTGACAATATGAGTTCTATTCATTTGGCTGCTAATCCTATTTTTCATGCGAGGACTAAACATATTAAAGTTCATTATCACTATGTACGAGAGAAGGTTCTAAGCAAAGAGATTCAAATATCATAGGTGTCCACTCATCAACAATGTGCAGATATTCTAACCAAAGCATTGGATGGTACAAAGCTTTGCAAATTCAAGGCTATGATTGGTTTAGAGGTAATCTTGGAAGATTGAAGACCTCAAGCATACTTGGTTTGAGGGGGACCTGTTGGAGCAAGTCTATGACAAGCCTAAGTATTGGCTTGAGTCCCACAAAGTCATAGAAGAAGCCTTAAAATGAAGACAATGTAAAGTTCACTTGTGAACTACCTCTTGTAACTTTTGAAGAGTTTACTTAATGTAAAAGTGAAAGAATCTTAAGTGGTTGAGTCCACTTGATAAAAAAGGGAAAGAGGAGCCACGAATTCGTGATTTGTGGTAGATATAGAATCAAATCAATCACTGATTGATTGGAGAGTGATTCAGGAAGTTAGCCTCCCAAACTCAACTATAAATAGATGACAGTTTTAGTCGTGGTTATAGAGACCTATGTGAAGACCTCCAAGAGCTGAGCTTTATGCCATATCAAGGTGTGATTACAAGGCACACATATGTATTAGTAAGTCCATTGTATTGTACAAGCAATATACTTTCATTTTCATGATCATTTGAGTTTATATTTCCATGTTCTTGTGAAGTGTACTACTCATTGCCATATCTCTCAGTTTTCTCAGCTAGATTGCAGAGATGGTTTCTCTGAGCTTGACGCATCATTTTCAGTGATGTAACTTGGTAAAGTTAGCTCTATAAGTCTAGATTATGGTCACCAAATTTCATTTCATTTGGGTATTGCAATCTTCAGTTATCTTCAATTGAAGTCAACACTGTCTGTGCATTTTCACTTCTTTGTCAGGTACCCCACTTTTTTACTCATCTTGTCAGAGCTATTTCTCAGTGTGTACTTACCTAAATTCAATGATTTAAAGCTTGGTGGATTCAGCATACTTTCTAGTATAACCATACACAGTTTCATAATCATTGAATTCTTAAATCTGGAGTTATGTTCATTTTTTCTCTCATTGGTCTCAAACTGTAGTAGCTCGTGAAAATCGAGATGATGTCATCACTTGTTAAACATCATTCTCAGTGTGTGGTTCATTATTTTTGATGCGATTACTCTTGAAAGTTATCTCTTTAAGTTAACTAGACTTCCTCAAGAGGAATTAAGCTAACTACTGCTGTGCTCAAAGAATTATGCAAAACACTAGATAGGTGTATGAACCAAAATAGCAAGTTCTTCACCTCTGAGCTAACTCCAACTTATTTGTTTTGATCTATCTTTTTGACAGTGATCTTCCAAGGTACATAGGGTATCTAATATTAGATACATCCATTGGCAAGCTAAAAGGGCCCACCATATACTCCTGGAGTTCATTTGGCTGGTGTAGATCAAGGATTTTGCAACACCTCTTCATCTTCAAGCACATACCTATCCATCTCTTCACACATAGGACTAATTGATAGGTCGATGCCCTAACAACAATAATATCTCATAGGGCAAGTAGCTGCACTTGAGTCAATCAAAGTCTTGATTGTTACAGAGGTCATTCCCTACCCTACTTCTATTGTTATAAAAGGACATCTATCAATGGTGCAGTGAGAGGGAACACTATTGGCTTGACACATAGCCATAGGATACCTTGGGACTTCATAGCCCATGTGCCTAGGCTGATCTATGCCTTGTCTTCTCAACTTCATATTTCTAATACACTCTAAGGCCTTTGCCCATGGTTCTTCATAGATTCATTTCTCTTCTTCTTCTTAGAATATTGAGTCGATCTAGCATCTCTTGTGTTAAAGGCTCTTGATAAAGCTTTACTCTGCAACCACTCATATAACTTGGTAATGCATTGCCATCTAAGGTGGCCAAGAGGATGAATCCACTTGTTGATATCCTATTGATAATCATCGGTCCATAGCCACTCTTTTCTAGCTTCCGTGTATGTTTCTTCAATGTATACATGAGAACTAGATCTCTAGCTTTTACGCCTTTCACTTTCACATCTGGATCAAAATATGTTTTTTTGCCTCTTCTTTGTGGTGTATATACTGACGGCTGCTCTCAATCTAATTTCACTTAATCACTATAGATCAAAGATCTTGGATGATATCTCATGACTAGTCCACTAGTTCTCTTGTGCCAACATGAGTGTAGCTATCAATAAACATAATGCGAGAGCAACATTATGAACAAACAACATTTGAAAGGGGGTGGCACTGAGTATTGTTTTTTAGGAAACTAGATATGAACAAACAACATGATGAAGTCTTTTGTCATGATCAGAGTATTTGTTATCAACGAGCTTAGTCAACACAATGCATAGGATTCCATTTTTTCTCTCAAGTTGTCCATTTGTTTGTGGGTGATACTAGGCAGACTTCTTGTGAATGACCATGAGATCTTGTAAGAGATATTCAATGAACTCATTCAAGAAGTGAGTGCCACAATCACTTACCAACTCAATTGGTAATCCATATCTCGGGAATATATTTTCAAATAAAATTTTCTTTTTCATTTGTGCATTGTTCTTTTTAGTTTCTTTTAACTCAAGTTATTTAGTTAGATAGTCTATTGCGACAATGATATACTCTGCATGTGAACACTTAGCCCATGATTATTTGGTCCTACAAAGTCTATTTATGGACATACTCCTAGTAGGGGTCTTAGTGGAATCTCATCCTTGTGTATAGGATTTTGTGTCCTCTAGCATGTGTCACATCACTTCACATAGGTATGACCATCCATACCAAGGTTTGACCACCACAAGCCTAAGAATAGAATCACTTTGATCACTCTATTTGGTCCAACGTGCCCTTGCACAAAACGTTGGTGTGAAGTTTCTGAGATCTTTAGATGTTCACTTTCATGGACAGAGTCTTACGTATCCATCTCATCCATACCTATATAGATTATCTGCAATGAGAGTATAGTCTTGAGCCTCCTGCTCTATACTTCTTCATTGTGCTAAATTCATCTCTTGAGGGAATGCTCTCATCCATAAAAATTCAACTAATGGATTGCTCCAATTTGGCATTAGTCACACTTTATAAACTATTACATGCTCAAGTAGTGGTCTACTAAGAAGCATTGGACAATCTTTACACATCATATAGACATTTGCTTCAATAGTTGGCCAATATACTCCTAATCTTTTTAGAGTCTATAGGTTTTGGTGTTTCAAATGGTGTTGCTCTAATGCACATAGGTGTGCAAAGTTCCACCATTAAATGTGTTCTTCTTCTTCTACACAACAAACTAAAATTCCTAGATTAGTTTTCTTGTATATAGTTTCTTCCATTTTATAATACTTTTGAGATTTAACAATCTCTTTATCCTTTGCTCTCACTATGGGTTTTTTTGGGTCCAACAGTAAGAATAGTCACAATAGTTTTAGCCCAAGTAGGTACTACCTCCAAGTTGAACAAGTAAGCATCACGAAGTTCATCTGATACTCCTTGCGGTGATTCTCCAGAAGTAGCTCTAGAATGGTGATCCACCCAAAGGAGAGTCTTGCCTTTCCTTACTATCACTTCAAAATCATATTCCATTAGTAATAGAAACCATCTTAATAATTTGACTATATTGCAAGGTTTGTTCACAAGGTAGAGTAGGGCATGATGATCCATAAAGAATTTAAATTTATTTGCAAGCAAATAATGTCTAATCTTCTTAACTACATATATAATGCCTAATTGTTCTCTTTCTATAGTTATTTAGCTTCTCTCTACTGTATTTAATTTCTTAATTTCATAATCATTGGGGAGATTGATGTTTCCTTTACCCGTGGGTTTTGTTAGCACACATTTAGTAGCAAAATTGAAGTCTTACTAGGGCACAGGCATTAAAACAAGATAAACCAATAGAACAATCGGAGTTGAGTGAATCAGGAGAGCCTAGTAAGAGGAAAACAAGAACATGGAAGGATACTAGAGAAAAGGGCAATCGTAAGTGGAATAAAAAGTTATCGGAACTAGAAGAAAGCTTGAAAGACTCAAAAACAAAAATAAAAGACATCGCATCTCAAAACCCCTCGCATGCCGACACTCCATCCACTTCACCTCATCCCACCCCACTACCCATTGTAAATAGGCCGCAACCAGGGTCTGTTCTTGCAGATCCAACCCCAGAAGGCTTGGACATGATGTTCAAGGCCTACCAAGCTCGAATTCAAGAAGGGCCTACAGTTGCAAACCTAGACAAGAGTTACCCTAGAGCGGATTTAGAGATTGAACGGATGAAAATGTGCATGAAAATGGTAGAACAAGCTCAAGCCATACTCGAGACTAGTCAAAAGTTCAATCAGACGAACTCTGTTAAACCAGATTTGCATTTCCAGGTGTAGCTCAAGCGTAAGCACCACCTCCTTTACTTGTCAATCCGCGGAGACGTGAGGACCGGTATGAAGACCACGAGCAAGTGAAGGCACAAGTGCGTGAGTGAAAGCACACAAACATGCACACACATACACACACACGTGCACAAAGTAAGATAAAAAAGAGAGGAACAATGGAAAGCTTAGATTGCAAAAGAGTTCTCTTACAAAAGCTCTATTCTCTAACAAGCTAACCCCCAAAAATGAGCTCTCTAGCTCTTTTTATAGTTTTTTGACTAGTTTTGGCCCTGTCCAGACCTAGTGTCCGGCCTAGTTAAAAATTAGGTTCCAGGGCTTATTTGAGGGCTCAAACGGAGTCTAAAAATTATGAAAATTGGTAGGATGATAATTCTAATACTCCTCAAGCTCAGGGACTCCTCGGCTTGAACAAAATGGAGTTATAAAAATAGATAATGGTATTTACAATGGTTTTTAGTGATGAAAATCACTATTTTTGTAGGGGATTCTTCTGAAAATTTGACATACACTTCTTGGAGCTCCCTACTTGCTCCCTTTCCTTGTGTGTCTACCTTTTGATGTGCTTCCATGCTTTGTCCTTGACTTTGAGCTTCAACACTCCCCCCCCTCTCGAGTCTGTCGTCCCTAACAAACCTTTGTTGTAGTGGTTGTTCCAAGTAGTGCCTTGAGAGGGAGTGTCCCTTCTGTATGAACAAAAGTCATCTGACTTCCAGATGTGTCTGGTTCCTCATCTATCACTGCGAGTCTTTGCAAGTTGTAGTCTCTTGGTATGTGCTTCTTCCTTGGATTCCAGCATGACTGTGTCGTTGTGAGTCTCCGTTGATGTTTTCTAGATCTTCCACAGTTGATGTTCATAGTAGTCATGCCAAGTACTCATAACCCATATTGAGTGATGGGTAAGTGTGTTCGTGCATGGGTTGAGGAAAATATGTGCCTTGTGCATGGCCTTGTAATGTAGCCCTATGAATGCTTACTTGGAAAATGCATTGGAAGAAGTATGGTGCAAAAATTGGGGGTCTTGAGCTAAGTGCTCAAGGGTATGCCAACGAAGAGGTTTCCTAATCTATCATGGTTATGATGTTTCGAGGGTAAAGATACTTACCATGGAGAAGGTCGATCGATGTTCATCTCTTCGTGTTGTACACTCGGCCTTTGGGATGGAACATTGTTGATGAAAGTCCATGTTGATGGTCCACTTATGAGATCTTTTGAGTGGCTGATCCTGTCTCCTCGTTTCAAAGCATCATTTCTCAAATACAGAGAATTGAATTTCTTTATATTCCTTGAAAAAGAACATTCGAGAACTACACCAAGCTTAGTTTCACATATTCTCTCTAGCTCACCATAAGCAGGAGTCTTCTCATCCAGTATACATACAAAGATTTGCAGGGTACCAGAGCTACCCCGTGCAGATATCTCCCTGGATGCTCTCATACATGCAATAGTTATGCATCATTCAAGTTGCAGACCTTCAAGCTCTTCACTCCTACCATAGTAAGAGGAAACCATAGTTGTGGATGCCATGCTCATGCCTTGTTCTTGACATCTATGAGATAAGGCAGCAATTATATCATCTGCTAGCCAAGACATACTTCTATCCAAATTGAAAAATGCCCAGTAGTCAACAGTTCCACCTTTAACCAAGCAAGACAAAGATATCACAAAACAAGAACACAAAAGTTAGTATCAATAGAAATATTTGACATATGTTACTGTGCTCTTGTGCTTGGGATTCTCAAGTGTGTCTATGCACGACCGTGTAATGTGGCCCTATATTAATGCATACTTTGGAAATGCATGACCTGAATGGTGCAAAAGACAAGGTTGTGCAAGGAGCACATGGTTGTCGCTCGTTCGAGGCTTTCGATGTTATTTGCGGAGGTTGATGCCGAACTTGGTGGAGGTATCCATTGAGTCTCAAACCGGTGTAATCCTCCTTACTGGAGTCCATTTTGGAACATCATTTGGCACTGTAGAGGTCACTTCAGGTGTCTTCCTCTTTGGATGCTTTCTGAACTGTGGTATCCAGTGTGGTTGGCGCTTTGGTTCGGTGGAGGCTACTTGTACTTTTGGCTTCCAAACCCATATCCTTTTTGCATGTCTTCCCACTAATGTTGAAGAGCTGATTTGATCTTCCTTTGGTCTCTGTACGTGGTTCTTACCCTTTTCTCTTTTTGGCTTCTTGGTTGAGACCTTTCGCATGTGGGAGAACATAGGTTGTTGTGGATGTAGGAGCTTCTTAGGTACCCACATCTGTAATTGCCCTTGTTGAGTTGCAGCTAACTTCTTAGGCACCCAAACTTGTTGGATACCTTGTGATTGAGCTTGTCCGAGCTGCTTCCTTCATCTTCTGGCCTGGTTGGCTTGCCTGGATGGAATTTGTGGGGGCAAGGCAAGTGGTTGCTCTCCTTTGCGTACCCATATCTGCTTCATGCTCGGAACTGCTTTCTTATCGAATGGTGTCTTTCTATTTGATGTAGCAGTTGTCGTGAACGGTTGTGTTTGCTTGTGTGGTGGACTTATTACTGTGGCTACTTGATTCTTTGGAGAAGAAGAAAGATCCACCCGCCTTCGAGCCTGGTCTTCCACGATTGACTCCTTCTGCATCATAGAGTTTTTGACACATACAACATCTTCTTTCATATGATTAGTCTTGGAAGAACTAAGTGTGGTGCCATGATCTAGGAGCATGCAGTTCTCTAATTCTAATGTAATGCATTGTTCATGTACCCAAACTTGAAGAATTTGACTTCTTAAGTTTAAGTTAACTGCATGGTCATAGATCCAATCTTGACCCAAGACAAGTGGTTCTGTAAGGTTCTCATCTTGACATACTAGCGCTTTGACTTTCATTGGAACATCTTGAAGGTAGATGGGAAGTTCCACCTCGCCCAAACAAGGGGTTTCCACACCTCCCAATCCTATGAGATAAGCTTCTATGGGATTGATGTTCAACTGCAAGTCTTGGCAGTATGAAAGTCTAACTGCACTACTTGCTGCACCTGAGTCAATCAATGCCTTTACCGTCCTTGCACCCTTCCCTTGTCCTATATCTATGGTCACAAAGGGTCTTTCGTCAATGACTTGAGAAGTCGCTATGCCTGACTTTTGGCACATATCCATGTGATATTTTGGGGCTTTTGAGTTGACATCTAGGCCTAATCGCCTTAACTTATTTCGCCTAATACGCTCTCTGGCCTCTGCCTGTGCTTCTTCTCTCACTCTTAACTCTTCTTCTTTTCGTTTCTTAGCAGTGTTGAGTCTCATTAGCATGTACTCTGTAAGAGGTTCTTGATATAACTTGACTCTACAACCACTAATATAGTTTGGCAAGATATCACCTTCTAAAGTAGCCAATTGAGCCGCGACGCTAGTGGAAATTCTGTTAATGATCATGGGTCCATATCCTCGTTTTTCCAACTTATGGGCATGTTGTTTTAGTGTGTAAACCAACACTAGATCTCCCTCTTTCAGTCCCTTATCCTTAATGTGTGCATCGAAGTATGCATTTTGCCTTTTCTTTGCAGCGTAGATGCCTGCAGCCGCTCGTAGCCTTGTCTCACCTAAGCATTCTAGATCAAAGATCCTAGATGACAATTCATGTCCATTCCACTCATGCTCTTGTGCTACTTTTAAAGCAGGGATTAAGAAATCCAGTGGTAGCACCACATTCTGTCCAAAGACCATCGGAAATGGGGTGGCATTGAGTATCGTTTTGTAGGCAACTCGGTAAGCCCAAACAACATGATGAAGTTGTTTGTCCCAATCAGAGCGTTTATTATTTACCAATTTTGTCAATACGTTACAAAGGATCTTATTGGTACTCTCGGCTTGTCCGTTAGCTTGTGGATGATAGGGGGCAGACTTCTTATGTATCACCAAGAATTCTTGGAGAAGATTTTCAATGACTTCATTCAAGAAGTGTGTGCCTCTATCGCTCACCAACTCTATTGGTAGTCCATATCTCGTGAACACATTCTCGAATAAGAACTTAGCCGTAGTCTGAGCATCATTCTTTTGTTGTGGCTTTCACTTCTACCCACTTTGTAAGGTAATCTGTGGCTACAATAATATATTCTGCATGGGAGTTTCTAGCTGGGGGATTAATAGGACCTATGAAGTCTATGCCCCACTTCGAAAATGCACGCCCTCCCATCATTGGACTCAAAGGCATCTCGTCTTTTCTAACTGGATATTGTGCACGTTGGCATGTGTCACATTTCTTCACATAGGTATGTGCATCCATATGAAGAGTGGGCCACCAAAGTCCTGAGAATAGAATGGTCTTGATCACTCGGTCAGGACCAAAATGTCCACCTGCAACACCACTGTGTGCAGTCTCTAAGACCTTTAAATAGTCTAATTCATGAACGCACAGTCTTAAGTAACCATCTTTGCCTCTTCGGTATAGGTTCTCTCCTACTAAGGCATAGCCTTGAGCCTCTTGCTCCATGCTTCATCTTCTTGCTAGACTGGCCTCTTTGGGTAATCTTCCCGATCTCATAAACTCTACCAATGGAGCACTCCAATCTAGAATTAATGATACTTGATAAAGGGTCGCATGCTCCACTGGTGGTCTCTCTCTACACATTGGACAATTCTTGATTCACTCATGTATTGCTTTGTCCATGCTAGGCCAATACACTCCTAAACGTTTCAAATTCTGCAATGTTCGTTGTTTAGAATAGTGATTTCCTAGCATTCCTTCATGGGCTTGTTGCAACCAACTAGTATGTTCATCGTCCTGAACACAGCAAGCTTATACACCCTCAGTATCTTGTTTGTACATGCTTCCTGCTAATATGTGACATTTTTGTGATTTTACAATTTCTTCTTGCGATGTTTTCACGTTCCTATTTGCAGGGCCGAAGGTTAGGACTGGTACCAACTTATTTTCCCATTTAGGAACAACTTCTAAATTGAACAGATAAGCATCGGGTAATTCATCAGACACTCCTTGCGGTGACTCTCCTGAAGTGATGCGAGAAAGGTGATCTACCCATGGGTTCTACCTTTCCTGACAACAACTTCAAAGTCATACTCCATTAGTAAGAGGAACCATCTTACTAAGCATCCCGTATTGCAAGGTTTATTGACCAAATATAAGAAAACTTGATGATCAGTGAAAAACTTGAACTTGTTGGCCAATAAATAGTGTCTAAACTTCTTCACAGCATATACCATGCCTAACCCTTCTCGCTCGGTTGTGGTATAATTTCTTTCGGCTGGGTTTAGTTGTCTACTAGCATATGCTATGGGTAAATCGAAATTTCCTTCACCGGTGGGTTGTGCTAGCACACATCCTATGGCATGATTGGATGCATCCACATGGACATGGAATGGTTTATTCCAATCAAGAGTGGTCAGTATTGGTGTTGTGCACAAACGTTTCTTCAGTTCATTGAAAGAATTCTCACATTCGTCGTTCCACTCAAAATTAGACAACAAGGCATAAAGGGGTCTAGCTATGATTGCGTACATGTGGATAAACCTACGGTAATATCCACAATGGCCCATAAAGGCTTCTACCTCTTTAACATTCCTTGGTCGTGGCAGCTCTGCTATGCCTCGTACCTTATCTTCATCTGTTGAGATTCCATTCTTAGAAACAATATGACCTAAGATTTTACCTTGACGCACCATGAACACACACTTTTCTGGGTTCAGACACCCTCGATATTCTCTACACTTGTTAAAGATTTGTCTGAGTTCAGGGATGTGAAATCTTCTTTCTTGGGAATGAGCACATAAATCATCCACATATACTTCTAAGCTCTTTCGCAAGAATTCTTTGAAGACATGACAAATGAGCCGTTGGAATGTTGCAGGTGCATTTGTGAGCCCGAATGGCAGAACACGAAATGCAAAGGTTCCCCACTCTATGGCAAAAGCTATTTTGTGTTGATCTTCTGGGGCAATGGCTACTTGATTGTAACCTGAAAATCCATCAAGGAAGCTATAAACTTCCTTGCCTGCAACACGCTCCAATAGGTGTTCTGTGATTGGAAGTGGATAACTATCTCTGATCGTAGCGGCATTAACTTTTTTAAGGTTAATACACACTCGCAACTTCCCGTTCTTCTTGGGTACCACTACAATGGGGGACACCCATTCAGTATGCTCAATCTCATAGATGAATCCAGCTTCAATCAGCCTATCAATTTCTTCTTTTATTTTGGCTGCATATGTATCATTATATGTGTAGGGCTTCTGTTTGGTGGGCTTGGCATCAGCGGTCATGGGGATAGTATGAGAGCAAATTCTTGGATCTACCCCTTTCAAGTCTCTATAGTGCCACGCAAACACATCCCTATATTCCCTTAATAGAGCTACAAGCTCCATTTCTTCTCTTGCACTTAGGTCATCTCCTATATATGTGCATCTCTCTTCGTTCTCTTCAATGGCCACTACAGTTTTCTTAGTCTTTTCTTTATTATCATATGATTCTCCTATGATGGCCTCTCTCTTAGGCATTCGTACCAAAATTTTGCGGTCCTCAACTGCATATTTCTTGAAGTTTTCTGGTACTTCAAACAATGATTCCTCCTCTTCTTGTTTCACTGCTTTTCTTTTCTTTTTCTTTTGACTGCTCTCACTTCCATCCTTGGAATTTACCGTTTTAATACTTGTGAGAGGTTCTTCTTCTTTCTGGGTGAACACTCCTATATCTTCTAGATAGTGCTGCTCTGAGTTAAAGCAACTATCCATCACAATGGACTCTATATCATTGTCATTCTCTTCTTCTTCTATGACATCACTAGGGTTACATTCTTCTAGCAAGGGCTGACACATGAACACAGAGATATCATAACCCTCCTCATCACAATGAGGTGTCCATTGTTCTTCATTTACAGCAATGTCCATGGTGGCTAAGATTTCTGGCCAGCCATGAGGCTCAAATTCCTCATCTGGAAAGATTATCGGTGTATAGGCTGGGTCTTTAATTGGTCTATCTCCTGGCGAAGTTGCTTCTTCTCTTGCCTTTAAAAGTTTTTCCTCTTCCTCTACGACCTTGCACATGCACAAATGAGTATCTTCATGCAACCATGATCGATCAGGTGAACTTTCAGAATGCATAGAGATGGAATCCTCTTTCGCTTTGTGGATAGAATTCCACTGTAGGGGTGGTACATCTCTGAAGGTGTAATCCTTCAAATTGACCTTGGTGGTGACCCCTAAGTGCTGTAAGTACAAGGAGTTAGTTCCCCAATCCTGTACTATTTGCAATTGTCGTAGGAAGGGTCTTCCTAGGATCATCTCATAGACATTATTTTTTTCAAAGTCACATATAGCAAATGTATGTTCAAACTCCACACCACAAGTGGTTAGAGTTATCCCTTCTAGCAATCCTTGAGGTCTTTCAAAATGACCATCAGCCATTTGAAGCTTCATTCTAGTTGGTCTTAATGTGGGCTTGCCCCACTGCTTCCACAAGGAGGTGGTAGCAATAGCAACACGAGCACCTGAATCTATGATTGCTTTGGTTGTGTAACCTTGGTAGGTGATTGGAAGATAAGTATTACCTTCTTCACCCTGACACATGTCCCCTATTTTGTCTAGAGGTATCTCTGGTACTTTTTGCTTAGGGCGTGTTTTTGGCATATTGGACTCAAGTTCTGGAACCTGATCCTTCACATGATTCCATAGCTCACGTTTTGCTTTGAGCAGCTCTTCTACAGTGAGGTGACACTGAACCTTAGTGTTCTTCATGACATCAGTGTTCCTTGGAACCACTGAGTCCTCATTTCTTACCAGTATTGTGGGAGCTCTAATCTAGAGAGATCCAGATTCCCATGGACCTGGAAATTGAGGCAGTTCTTCTAGGGTATTAGATTCAAAATCTAATCTTTCATCTTCTTGTTGTTCTGCTTCATCTCCGTAAATAGATGGAATGTCTTGGGGAAATTGATCATGAAGATCATCAATCTCAGGAATAGGAGGGGAATTACCCTTCTCCTTGGCCCATTTCTCTTCTTGTATTTCCCGCAAGAACTCTTGAGAGTACTGTTGAATTGAAGGATGTATTCCAGCATCTATGGAATTAGGAACATAAGCTCCCATTGGTGGTGAGCTTCCTCTTTCAATAACTGGTTGAGCCTGTGGAGGTAAAGAAACTTGTGGTTTTTTTACCAATTGCTCTTATCTTTCTAGTAAGCCTTGGAAATGCAAATCTGGTTTGACAGAGTTTGTCTGATTGAACTTTTGACTAGTCTCGAGTATAGCTTGATCTTGTTCTACCATTTTCATGCACATTTTCATCCGTTCAATCTCTAAATCTGCTCTAGGGTAACTCTTGTCTAGGTTTGCAGCTGTAGGCCCTTCTTGAAGTCGAGCCTGGTAGGCCTTGAACATCATGTCCAAGCCTGGGGTTGGATCTGCAACAACAGACCGTGGTTGCGGTCTATTTACAATGGGAGGTGGGGTGGGATGAGGTGGAGTGGATGGAGTTTCGGCATGCGAGGGGCTTTGAGATGCAATGTCTTCTATTTTTGTTTTTGCGTCTTTCAAGCTTTCTTCTAGTTCCGATAAGTTTTTATTCCACTTACGATTGGCCTTTTCTCTGGTATCCTTGCATGTTCTTGTTTTCCTCTTACTAGGCTCTCCTGATTCACTTGACTCCGATTGTTCTGCTGGTTTATCTTGTTTTAATGCTTGTGCCCTAGTAACTGCCTGTACAGGTGCCACATTACTGCTACTTTAACTTGAATCCGTCACTAAGCCTACCACATTAATGGGTGTAATCTTGGGTGCACTGGAGGGGTTTCTTGGACAATCTCTGGGGAGATGGTCTTTTCCACAATCAGGACAAAAAGCTTGTATTGTGATAGCCTGTCCTTGACTCAGAGATGGTGGGTGGGGACAATCACGAAGGAAATGGTCGCCCTGACATCTAAAACATGGTCCTCTAGGGGCTTGTGGTCTTACTTGTCTCAGTTGGGCCTAGGGTTAGCATTTGTGTATATGACATTGGAATATTCAGGCTCCCAATTTTGTTCCATAGGTTGTGCCTCATATTGATACGGGTAAATCTCACTATGTTCAGGTGACTCTGTGTAATAAGCATGTGGACTACCTTCATGGGAGTAGTCTGAACTATGAGCATGAGAGTCATTATCTGGTATCAATGGGGTTAGTGGGACCAATGCTCTATTTGGATTTTCCTCTCCCACTGCATACTTGACTGGAATCACAGTGGCAGGAGTTGGTGGTTGGTTTTCCAAGACTGGTTGTGGCCTATATGGTGCCTGATATTGCTGTTGTGGTCTATAATATGGCTCTTGGTATTGGTTTTGATACCTACCTTGTGGGTAGGGTTGCTGATAATTCTGTCTAACAGCCTGCCTATTGTAGGGACAATCTTGAGCCGTATGGTTTGTGTATTTTCTCTCAATAGTGCAATATGGAGCATTCCTTTCTCTAATGTTTTGGTTTTGCATTGGGCATACGTTAGCCATGTGGTCCCCTCCGCAGGTATAACATCGATTCAATGAGCTGACTCTTGGTATTTGTCTATTTTGAACCCCTAGCTTCTTGGCAACTTGCTCAGCTATCTCATCTATTTCCGTGGAGATTTTTAAAGTATGACTAGTAGAACTATCAGAATCCTTATAGAGTTTGGACAATCCTAACTCCTCACCCAAGTTATCTTCTATGTCAATGCACGTCCGCACACACTCTTCTATGGATCTAGGCTCTTTCAAGTACACATATGATCTTAACTTAGTGCTTAGTAAGCCATCTGAAAACAAAGCCACTTGTTTGGCTGGTGTGGGTAACTCTAGAGCATGGCATCTCTCTAGATACTGTCTGAACCTTCTACCTGCTAGCCACACTGTTTCTTGGGGTGTCTGCTTAAAGCAGTCGATCAAAGATGATGTGTTATGCCTGATACCACTCTTGGAAAATTCTACAATGAATTTGTCTAGCAGTTGACCTATATCGCGATAGTTGCGACTACTCAGTGGTTGAAACCAAGCTAAGGCAGTGCCCTTAAGAGTCAAACCAAATGCCTCGTACTGGGTGAACAAATCCTCAACCTGTTCAGCTCTTAACACTTGTTTAAACTCGGCCACATGATCATAAGGATCTCTTGACACGTCAAAATAATTCTTCATTGCCTTGATCACTTGAGTGGGTCTAAGGGTTCTTGGGTGCTCTCGGGGTCTAGGCAATGGAAAATCCTGTTCATCTCTTTGTTGCCTATGTGCTTGATGTCTCTCTCTTTCAGGTCTTTCATTTTCAAATCCTCACATATTCCTGCCCACCGTGTGTGCAAAACTTACCTCAGGTCTCTCTCTAGTTCTTTCTCTCTGGGATTCATGAGCTTGGGATGATCCTACTCCTTGGAGGCCATGGGAAACATTGGATCTTGGTGGAGGGAAAATCAATTCATTCTTCCAAGTATATGCATGTCTATCATGTTCTGTTACCAAGAAAATTTTCTCTGACATGTTATCTAGGTAGACAACCTTGTCTGGTATCTCTGGATCCTTGAACTCATAGATGATGACTATGCCCAATTGGCTAGGTTGTTCTGGCTTGAATCTCCAAAAGGCTTCCTTTGTTTCTCTATTCAAAAATAGTTCTATGCTTTTGTTGTCTTGAGGGATCGAGTCTGGAGTGATCACTCTGGTCAAAACTGACTTGCCTCTAGGAGTCTGGGGTCCTTGTCCTACATTTCCTTGTTCTAGGTCTCCTATCTCATTCTCATGAATGATATTTCCAAACTCATCGGTCCTATCTGGTTGGTTGGTAACCACATACATGGTTCCTTCCTTATCAATGTATGAACCCTCTTCAAACTTGACCACCGGGTGTTCAAGTCCAAAGGATTGATCTGGATTTTTGAGTTGGACCACTGATCGCCTCAGGCCATCCTCATAGATGCGAGCACCTAATCGGTTGGTCCGAATATATTCCAACTGTGTCTTATAGGGACCTTCTGGTGTTTGTAGATGGGCAGTTCCTGAGCCAGCTGCAGGTTTCCCCATGCTAAAAGACATTTCTGAGTCACTTGTGTATGAACTTAGTCCGTAAGGATGACCACTTAGTGGTTGTGCCCAAGACTTAGTTGTATGGTTGACACTGGATTGAGAAGATCTAATGCTTTGTCTATCCTTTCCTAGGTGTCTACCAGATCTCAGGTTCATAAGCTTTGGCTAAGAGTCTGAAATTTCCCCTTGGTATGGTTCACAAATCCTTTGGAGTCCCCTTGGGTTCTTGGTCCTCTTGAGGGTCAACTTCAAAATATCCTATCTGAAAATCAACGTGTAGGATTCAAAACGAGCTTTCCAACGAGCTATAGAGCTCAAAAAATGGAATTTGGATGAAAAAGTTATGTCAAATCAGGCTTCTAGGGGTCAAAACAAGCAAACACGACCTTTTGGAAAAAAATCGCGATTTTGTGAACTTCAAGAAAATCGCGATTTTGTGAACTTCAAGAGAACCGCGATTTTGTACCTTGAGAATCGTGTTTTCACAAAATCGTGTTTTGAAAATCGCAATTTTGAGCAGAAAATCGTGTTTTGAAAATCGCGATTTTGAGCAGAAAATCATGTTTTGAAAATCGTGATTTTGAGCAGAAAATCATGTTTTGAAAATCGCGATTTTGAGCAGAAAATCGTGTTTTTAAAATCGCGATGTTTAGCATAGAATCGTGTTTTTTTTTTTAATCGCGATGTTGAGCACAGAATCGTGTTTTCGAAAATCGCGATGTTGAGCACAGAATCGTGTTTTTGAAAATCGCGATTTTGAGCCTTGAGAATCGTGTTTTCACAAAATCGTGTTTTTGGCTGAAAATCGTGATTTATGAAAATCGCAATTTTGAGCACAGAATCGTGTTTTTGAAAATCGCGATGTTGAGCATAGAATCGTGTTTTTGAAAATCGCGAGTTTGAGCCTTGAGAATCGTGTTTTCACAAAATCGTGTTTTTGGCTGAAAATCGTGATTTATGAAAATCGCGATTTTGAGCACAGAATCGTGTTTTTGAAAATCACGATTTTGTATCTTGGATGAAAATCGTGTTTTTTAGAGAATCATGTTTTTAGAGAATCGTATTTTCTCAGAATCGTGTTTTTGACATGAAAATCACGATTGTCTACAGAAAATCGTGATTTCACAAAATCGTGTTTTCACAAAATCGTGATTTCACAAAATCATGTTTTCGAGAATCGTGTCTTAGAGAGTCGTGTTCTAGAGAATCGCGATTTTGTCTCAGAGAATCGTGGTTTCCAAAAATTTAGAGAAATCGCGATTTTGAGCACAACCATAGAATCGTGTTTTTTTTTTGGCTGAAAATCGTGATTTGTGAGAATCTCGATTTTGGGCACAACCATAAAATCATGATTCTGAGAATGACCACAGAATCGTGATTCTTTTAGCAAGCTTTTAGGCAGGAAACAGAAAATCGTGATTTTCAAAAAAAAATTTGAATTTTCACAGAATCGCGATTTTCATCACAGAATCGCGTTTTTTGGCGGGAACTTTGAATTTTTGAGCGCCGAGCAATGGCGAGCTCTGTATGAGCAGAAAATCATGAAAAACACAGGCGCTTGTTCTCCCTTGCACTTCCTAACTCCTTCCCACACAATAATGCATGAAAAATGGTATGAAAATAGTGAAAATGCACTAAAAAACAAGAAATTTCTATGAAGAAGAAGATGGAAGAAGGTGGAGATGATTATGATGAAGAAGATGAAGAAGAAAAATCAGAAAATGAACAAAAATGACAGTATTTTTACCTTCCAACGTCGCAAATCTACGATCTTACCATCACAACGCTCGTCCTCGAAGCTCTCTCCCCGGCAACGGCGCCAAAATTTGGTGTAGCTCAATCGTAAGCACCACCTCCTTTACTTGTCAATCCGCGGAGACGTGAGGACCAGTATGAAGACCACGAGCAAGTGAAGGCACAAGTGCGTGAGTGAAAGCACACACACGTGCACAAAGTAAGATAAAAAAGAGAGGAACAATGGAAAGCTTAGATTGCAAAAGAGTTCTTTTACAAAAGCTCTATTCTCTAACAAGCTAACCCCCAAAAATGAGCTCTCTAGCTCTTTTTATAGTTTTTTGACTAGTTTTGGCCCTGTCCAGACCTAGTGTTCGGCCTAGTTAAAATTTAGGTTCTAGGGCTTATTTGAGGGCTCAAACGGAGTCTAAAAATTATGAAAATTGGTAGGATGATAGTTCTAATACTCCTCAAGCTCAAGGACTCCTCGGCTTGAACAAAATGGAGTTATAAAAATAGATAATGGTATTTACAATGGTTTTTAGTGATGAAAATCACTATTTTTGTAGGGGATTCTTCTAAAAATTTGACATACACTTCTTGGAGCTCCCTACTTGCTCCCTTTACTTGTGTGTCCACCTTTTGATGTGCTTCCATGCTTTGTCCTTGACTTTGAGCTTCAACACCAGGGCTCACTAGAAAGATTAGAGCAGTTGGTAAACAAACCACAATTTTCTTTACCTCCACAGGCTCAACCAGTTATTGAAAGAGGAAGCTCACCACCAAGGGGAGCTTATGTTCCTAATTCCACGGATGCTGAAATACCTCCTTCAATTCAACATTACTCTCAAGAGTTCTTGCGGGAAATACAAGAAGAGAAATGGGCCAAGGAGAAGGGTAATTCCCCTCCTATTCCTGAGATTGATGACCTTCAGGATAAATTTCCCCAAGACATTCCATCCATTTATGGGGATCAAGTTGAGCAGTGTTGGGAAAGATGGATGGATCCTTCAGAAGATTGAGTAGGTGGTGCTAATCCTGCTTTGCACCAGCCCTCAGTGACTCCAGATATGATTAGTAGACACCCTTAGCTTCCAAATGATACCAAGAGATCATATATGTACTTTGCAAATGATGTGTGTAGTGATCAAATCAAAACAGACTACTTGATACTTCACAAATCTAAGAAAACTTGCTATTTTGGTATTGACACCTGCTCAGTCTTTCACTCAGTATGACAAGTACACTTACAATTGGCAAAATTCCTTCTAGAGGTATTCTATTAGCTTAGTAAGCTACCATTTGCAAGTGGAATGAGATAAAATGATAAACTATACTAGGAGCAATCACTTTAGCAAAATTATGGACACCCCCGACTTTTTAGGAAATATGCAGACAAATACCAGTGAGCACTTCGACCGCGATTTCTCGAGATTGGCTGAACCAAGTTGCTTCAAACTTTGTATTCTTGTAGTATGCTTTGAGCTGATTCTACCATGCTTTGAATCACTTGATTTGGTGCAGTATGCCTCTTTGAAGTTGACAGACTTGAAGTAGTATACTCAGAGAACACAGAAGTGATAGGTGTAAATATATGTATTAATTCACATTGATGTACATTCCCATTGGCATGATATACATTGCCAAATGGTACTCAGAGGTGTAGGCTATGGAGTAGACCTCACACACTCAATGATCACAGATGTTAGCCTCGGGAATGGTGAAGAACACCCGCGACTTTTTCCTTGTAGTTTTTATAGGAATTGAGTGATGATTTGAATTTGAATTCAAATCAATCTCCTAGAATCTTTCACCTAAAAGTTGATTGAGATATTCTATCAACCTTTTCCACGACTTCCAATCAATTAGGTGTGATTACATAAAATGCCAAGTCACTGAGACTTTTACAAGAGATAAAATGGTAAGAATTTATAAGCATAAGTTCCTATAGTCCTTCTCTCATGTTGAGTCTTCAAGATAGTATCCAAGCCAAATTGTGAAGGCTTGAATTGCACCAACAGCTCCCCCTCAAGCCAAACATTTTGGCTTAAGTCTTCATCTTCATTCTTCAATCACATCCTGCAATCCAATCATGTTTTTGAATCTGCATAATTTGTTTCCATCCAAAGCTTTAGTGAGTAAATCTGCACATTGCATATTAGTAGACACATAGGTCAACTGAATGTCCTTGCTTAGTAACTTCTCTCTCACATAATGGTAATGAACCTCTATGTGTTTTGTCCTAGCATGATATATTGGATTAGCTGCAAGATGAAGAGAACTTGTGTTGTCTCCAAAGATAATTGGGGGCCTTGTATATAGGCCTAACTCTGTATACAAAAGTTTCAACCAGATAGCTTCTTGAGTGGCATTGGCTAGCCCTCTATACTCTGCTTCAGTGGATGACAATGCCACTGTTGGTTGCTTCTTGGCTCACCAAGAAATATGTTTATCACGTGCAAAAGATAAGTATCCTGATGTGCTCCTCCTATCATCCTTGCATCCTGCCCAATCTGCATCTGAATATACTTTAATATCAATATCTGATGTATAAGGAAAGTACAAACCATGGTTCTGAGTTCCCTTTAGATACTTCAAAATCTTCTTTGCTGCCTCTAGGTGAGATACCCTTGGTTTGTGCATGAATTGGCTTAGCACACTAACTCCATATGCTATGTCAATTCTGGTTAAGGTAGCATAATTCAAACTACCTACCATACTTTGATATCCTGTAATGTCTTGGACTTCATCCCCTTCATGAGCACTTAGCTTTAGGTTGACTTCCATTGGAGTACTAGAGACTTTAGCATCCTGCAAATTAAACCTCTTCAACATGTCTTGAATATACTTCTTCTGAGTGATAAAGATACCTGAGTTTGTATAAATCAATTCAAGACCTAAGAAGTACTTTAATAATCCAAGATCATTGATCTTGAATTCTTTCATCATTTGTCCTTTGATGTGTCTAATCCCACTGACATCATTGCCTGTAATGATGATGTCATCAACATAAACACAGAGATAGATTACCTCTGAATTGCTCCTTTTGATAAACAATGATGTATCTGCCTTGCTCATTATAAATCCTTGGTCTTGGAGATAGGTTGTCAACCTGTAATTCCATGCTCTAGGTCCCTGCTTCAAACCATACAGAGCCTTCTTCAATTTACAAATATAATTTACCTTCTTGGGATCTTCATAGCCACGTGGTTGTGACATGTAGACTTCTTCACATATCCATCCATTCAAGAAAGCATTCTTGACATCTAATTGGTACATGTTCCAATTCTTGGATGCAGCTACACTCGCCAAAATTCTGATTGTTGGCATCTTAGCCACAGGTGAAAATGTCTCCTCATAATCAATGCCTTGGGTTTGTGCAAAACCCTTGGCTACTAACCTAGCTTTGTACCTGTTGATTGTACCATCAGAGTTCCTCTTTAGTTTGTAGATCCATCTGGATCCTATTACTTTCATAGAGTCCTTCTTGGGTACCAAGTCCCATGTGTCACTCTCCTTGAGAGCTTCTATTTCTTCATCCATAGCACCTTTCCATTCTGGTTTGGTGATTGCCTCTTCATATGAACCTCGTTCTTCACTTAACAAGTCCTTTGCAAGATAAATTGAATGTTTAGCTACAAGAGATGTATCATACCCATATCTGATAGGCTTCTTACTTTCTCTCTGAGATCTCCTCATTGCTTGATTTGAAGATTCTGGTATATCCTCAAGCTTCTTCATCTTTAACTTGCCTTTGGACTTCCATGCCTTGAATTCTTCAAGATTGATTGTATCATCATCTTCTGAACTTGAGTCTTCCTTCTGGATTGGTTCTTCCTTTGAGAGTTTTGGAAACTCCTCTTTCAAATCATAGGGTAGACTAACCTTCCTGCATTCATTCTCATACCATGAGTCATTCTCATCAAAGATGACATCTCTGCTTACCTTGAACCCTTTATTGGTTGGGTTGTAGAATCTGTACCCTTTTTGATTCAAGTCATAACCAATAAAAATACATTTTTCTGCTTTAGGGTCTAGCTTTCCCCTTACCTGTGAGGGAATATGCACATATGCTACACACCCAAAAATTTTGCAATGATCCAATGATGGTCTCTTACCATGCCAAGCTTCATAAGGTGTCATTCCATCAAGTGACTTTGATGGCAACCTGTTTATGAGATAGGTGGCAGTAGATACACTCTCTACCCAAAGATAATTTAGCAACTTCTTTTCATTAAGCATAGACCTATCTGTTTCAACAATAAGCCTATTCCTTCTTTCAGCTACCCCATTTTGTTCAGGTGAGTACCTTGTGGTTATCTCCCTTTTGATGCCTCTTTCCTGCAAGAAATCTTCAAACTCATTGGAGAAGTATTCTCCTCCTCCATTTGACCTTAGCCTCTTCAAGTTCCTTCCTGATTGATTTTCAACTAGTGCAAGATATCTTTTGAAACAATTAAACACTTCATCCTTGTGCTTCATAAAGTATAACACAGTCCATCTGCTATAATCATCAATGAAAGACACATAGTACCTTGATCCTGAAATGGAGGGATCCTTGCTAGGTCCCCAAACATCTGTATGCACCAATTCCAGATAGTCTTCATGCATAAAACCTTTCTTTGAATAGGGCAACCTGTGTGACTTACCAAACTGACAAGCTCCACACTTGTAAATCATGTGTTGCTTGGATACATTAGGTATCCCAAGCACACATTGATCCCTGCACATTTGCTTTAAGGTCCTTTCACCTATGTGACCTAACCTCTTGTGCCATATTTCTAATTCTGAAAGTGTTTGATCCTTGTAATTGTATAAAGCAATGTTTTTGGTGTCTTCTAGCTCAAAAGTGAATAATCTACCTGATTTTTCTCCCTTGGCTATCCTTTTGAATCCATGTCTTGGGTCCTCTACATATGCTCCATGTTGATTGAACCTGACCTGCAAACCTTTCTCCACAATCTGACCAACACTCATTAAGTTTTTGGTAATGGTTGGTACATAAAGTACCCTGCTCAATAGGTTTTGGTTACCATCACAAGTTTTTACATTTCCAATCTTTACTACAGAATGCTTAGTATCATCACGTGTCTGTACTTGATGTTTGTCCTTGGGTTCCTCAAGATCAGAGAGTAGTGCCACATTGCCAGCTACATGATTAGAACACCCTGAATCAATATAAAACAGATGATCATCATTGATACCTGACTTGGAAGTCATATTCATGATCAATAGGGAGTCATCTTGCTCCTCTGTGTAGTTGTTGTAGTCTTTCCTATTTCTGAATCCTCCTTGGTAGTTACCATTGTGGTTGTTGTAGTTATTGTTGTAGCCATTGTAGCCTTGGTGTTGGTTGAACCTTCCTCTGCCTTGAGAGTATCCACCTCTTGAGTAGCCTCTTCCTCTCTGATTTTTGTAGTTTCTGTAACACTCATCTGTGGTATGGTTAGACAATCCACAAATGTTGCATGGTGATGAGTTGTAGGGTCTCCCCCTACCTGACTTACCTCCTCTACCCCTGCCTCTTGAAGATCTACCTCTCCCTGCATAGTTAGCTTGGGAGGTAGAGCCTTCTTCTTCTTGCTTCTTCCCTTTACTTTTATCCTTAATCTTCTTATCAGTATATAGAGCAGAGGGGTTGTTACCTTTTGATTGATCTCCAGCCTTTTTAAACTTTGCTTCATGTGTGAATAGTTGGCCCATGAGAGTTGTGAGATTTGGGGTATGCATGTCCATGTAGAGATCCATTGCAGTGGTGAAGCTTTCCCACTTATCATCTGCCTTTAGTCCATTGGTTACTTGCCTTACTATTTGTTCCTCTTCAATCTCCTCTCCTATGCTTGCTAATTGGTCTGCCACATCCTTGATCTTGGTCATAAATTCTGAGACTGATTGCTTTGGTTGCTTCCTAAGGGTTGTGAATTCAATCCACAATTGATTCTTCCTGGCCCTTGTATTAGATGAGAAGTATGATGACAAGGTTTCCCAAGTTTCTTGGGAAGTCTTACAATTCCTGATGTGAGGTAAAAGGAAATCAGATATAGATTTAAGAAGGTAAGACCTTGCCAATGCATCTTTTGCACACCATGTATTGAGCCTTTCTTGTTCTTCCTTGGTGGGTAGACCCCTTGCTTTGAATGACGGCAAAATCCTCATCTCCTGAGATGAATCCAAATAGACTTCTTCCTTGTAGATAGGTCTTCATCCTCAGAGACCAAGCTTGATAATTGTTCATGTCCAATTTGTCAATGAATGAAGGAAAACCATCTCCCATGTTACCTTATTTGCTCTGATACCACTATTGGGAAAGATGGATGGATCCTTCAGAAGATTGAGTAGGTGGTGCTAATCCTGCTTTGCACCAGCCCCCAGTGACTCCAGATATGATTAGTAGACACCCTTAGCTTCCAAATGATACGAAGAGATCATATATGTACTTTGCAAATGATGTGTGTAGTGATCAAATCAAAACAGACTACTTGATACTTCACAAATCTAAGAAAACTTGCTATTTTGGTATTGACACCTGCTTAGTCTTTCACTCAGTATGACCAGTACACTTACAATTGGCAAAATTCCTTCTAGAGGTATTCTATTAGCTTAGTAAGCTACCATTTGCAAGTGGAATGAGATAAAATGATAAACTATACTAGGAGCAATCACTTTAGCAAAATTATGGACACCCCCGACTTTTTAGGAAATATGCAGACAAATACCAGTGAGCACTTCGACCGCGATTTCTCGAGATTGGCTAAACCAAGTTGCTTCAGACTTTGTATGCTTGTAGTATGCTTTGAGCTGATTCTACCATGCTTTGAATCACTTGATTTGGTGTAGTAGGCACTGAGATATGCCTCTTTGAAGTTGACAGACTTGAAGTAGTATACTCAGAGAACACAGAAGTGATAGGTGTAAATATATGTATTAATTCACATTGATGTACATTCCCATTGGCATGATATACATTGCCAAATGGTACTCAGAGGTGTAGGCTATGGAGTAGACCTCACACACTCAATGATCACAGATGTTAGCCTCGGGAATGGTGAAGAACACCCGCGACTTTTTCCTTGTAGTTTTTATAGGAATTGAGTGATGATTTGAATTTGAATTCAAATCAATCTCCTAGAATCTTTCACCTAAAAGTTGATTGAGATATTCTATCAATTAAACAACAACCTTTTCCACGACTTCCAATCAATTAGGTGTGATTACATAAAATGCCAAGTCACTGAGACTTTTACAAGAGATAAATTGGTAAGAATTTATAAGCATAAGTTCCTATAGTCCTTCTCTCATGTTGAGTCTTCAAGATAGTATCCAAGCCAAATTGTGAAGGCTTGAATTGCACCAACAAGCAGCAAGAAGACGGAAGGTTAGATTTCGAATCTAATACCTTAGAAGAACTACCTCAATTTCTAGGCCCATGGGAATCTGAATCTCTACAGATCAGAGCTCCCATAATACTGGTCAGACATGAAGACTCAGTGGTCCCAAGGAACACTGATGTCGTGAAGAACACTAAGGTTCAATGTCATCTCACTGTAGAAGAGCTGCTCAAAGCAAAACCCGAGCTATGGAATCATGTGAAGGATGAGGTCCCAGAACTTGATTCCAATATGCCAAAAAGAGGCTCTAAACAAAAAGTACCAGAGATACCTCTAGACAAAATAGGGGACATGTGTGAGGGTGAAGAAGGTAATACTTATCTTCCAATCACCTACCAAGGTTACACAACCAAAGCAATCATAGATTCAGGTGCGGGTGTTGCTATTGTGACCACCTCTTTGTGGAAGCAATGGGGCAAACCCACATTAAGACCAACTAGAATGAAGCTTCAAATGGCCGACGGTCATTTTGAAAGACCTCTAGGATTGATCGAAGGGATAACTCTAACCACTTGTTGTGTGGAGTTTGAACATACATTCGCTATATGTGACTTTGAGAAAAATAACGTCTATGAGATGATCCTAGGAATACCCTTCCTAGGACAATTGCAAATAATACAGGATTGGGGAACCAACTCCTTGTACTTACAACACTTAGGGGTCACCACCAAGGTCAATTTGAAGGATTACACCTTCAGAGATGTACCACCCCTACAGTGGAATTCTATCCACAAAGCGAAAGAAGATTCCATCTCTATGCATTCTAAAAGTTCACCTCATCCATCATGGCTGCATGAAGATACTCATTTGTGGATGTGCAAGGTCGCAGAGGAAGAGGAAAAACGTTTAAAGGCAAGAGAAGAAGGAACTTCGCCAGGAGATAGACCAGTTAGAGATCCAACCTACACTCCAATGATCTTTCCAGATGAGGAATTTGAGCCTCATGGCTGGCCAGAAATCTTAGCCACCATGGACATTGCTGTCAATGAAGAACAATGGACACCTCATTGTGATGAGGAGGGTTATGATGTTTCAGTGTTCATGTGTAAGCCCCTGCTAGAAGAATGTGACCCTAGTGATGTCATAGAAGAAGAAGAGAATGATGATGATATAGAGTCCATCGTGATGGATAGTTGCTTTAACTCAGAGCAGCACTATCTAGAAGATATAGGAGTGTTCACCGAGAAAGAAGAAGAACCTCTCACAAGTATTAAAATGGTAAATTCAAAGGATGGAAGTGAGAGCAGTCAAGAGAAAAAGAAAAGAAAAGCAGTGAAACAAGGAGAGGAGGAATCATTGTTTGAAGTACCAGAAAACTTCAAGAAATATGAAGTTGACAACCGCAAAATTTTGGTACGAATGCCTAAGAGAGAGGCTATCATAGGAGAATCATATGATAATAAAGAAAAGACCAAGAAGATTGTAGTGACCATCGAAGAGAATGAAGAGAGATGCACATATATAGGAGATGACCTAAGTGCAAGAGAAGAAATGGAGCTTGTAGCTCTATTAAGGGAATATAGGGATGTGTTTGCATGGCACTATAGAGACTTGAAAGGGGTAGATCCAAGAATTTGCTCTCATACTATACCCATGACTACTGATGCCAAGCCCACCAAACAGAAGCCCTACACATATAATGATACATATGCAGCCAAAATAAAAGAAGAAATTGATAGGCTGATTGAAGCTGGATTCATCTATGAGATTGAGCATACTGAATGGGTGTCCCCCATTGTAGTGGTGCCCAAGAAGAACGGGAAGTTGCGAGTGTGTATTGACCTTAAAAATGTTAATGTCGCTACGATCAGAGATAGTTATCCGCTTCCAATCACGGAACACCTATTGGAGCGTGTTGCAGGCAAGGAAGTTTATAGCTTCCTTGATGGATTTTCAGGTTACAATCAAGTAGCCATTGCCCCAGAAGATCAACACAAAATAGCTTTTGCCACTGAGTGGGGAATCTTTGCATTTCGTGTGATGCCATTTGGGCTCACCAATGCACCTGCAACATTCCAAAGGCTCATGTATCATGTCTTCAAAGAGTTCTTGCGAAAGAGCTTAGAAGTGTATGTGGACGATTTATGTGCTCATTCCCAAGAAAGAAGATACCACATCCTTGAGCTCAGACATATCTTCAACAAGTGTAGAGAATATCGAGTGTGTCTAAACCTAAAAAAGTGTGAGTTCATGGTGCGTCAAGGTAAAATCTTAGGTCATATTGTTTCTAAGAATGGAATCTCAACAGATGAAGATAAGGTACGAGCCATAGCGGAGCTGCCAAGGCCAAGGAATGTCAAAGAGGTACAAGCCTTTATGGGCCATTGTGGATATTACCGTAGGTTTATCCACATGTATGCGATCATAGCTAGACCCCTTTATGACTTGTTGTCTAACTTTGAGTGGAACGATGAATGCGAGAATTCTTTCAATGAACTGAAGAAACATTTGTGCACAGCACCAATACTGACCACTCCTTATTGGAATAAGCCATTCCATGTCCATGTGGATGCATCCAATCATGCCATAGAATGTGTGCTAGCACAACCCACAGGTGAAGGGAATTTAGATTTGCCCATAGCATATGCTAGTAGACAACTCAACCCAGCCGAAAGAAATTATACCACAACCGAGCGAGAAGGGTTAGGCATGGTATATGCTGTGAAGAAGTTTAGACACTATTTATTGGCCAACAAGTTCAATTTTTTCACTGATCATCAAGCTTTGTTATATTTGGTCAATAAACCTTGCAATACTGGACGCTTAGTAAGATGGTTCCTCTTACTAATGGAGTATGACTTTGAAGTTGTTGTCAGGAAAGGTAAAACCCACCTTCGAGCAGACCACCTTTCTCGCATCACTTTAGGAGAGTCACCACAAGGAGTGTCTGATGAATTACCCGATGCTTATCTCTTCAATTTAGAAGTTGTTCCTAAATGGGCAAATAAGTTGGTACCAGTCCTAACCTTCGGCCCTGCAAATAAGAATGTGAAAACATCGCAAGAAGAAATTGTAAAATCACAAAAATACCACATATTGGCAGGAAGCATGTACAAACAAGACACTGAGGGTGTATTGGCTTGTTGTGTTGAGGACGATGAACATAGTAGTTGGTTGCAACAAGCTCATGAAGGATTGCTAGGAAATCATTATTCTAAACAACGTACATTACAAAATCTGAAACGTTTAGGAGTATATTGGCCTAGCATGGACAAAGAAATATATGAGTGGATTAAGAATTATCCAATGTGCAGAGAGAGACCACCAATGGAGCATGGGAGAAATATATGAGTGGATTAAGAATTATCCAATGTGCAGAGAGAGACCACCAATGGAGCATGGGACCCTTTATTAAGTGTCATTAATTCCAGATTGGAGTGCTCCATTCGTAGAGTTTATGAGGTCAAGAAGATTACCCAAAGAGGCTAGCCTAGCAAGAAGACGAAGCATGGAGCAAGAGTCTCAAGGCTATGCCTTAGTAGGAGACAACCTATACCGAAGAGGCAAAGATGATTACTTAAGACTGTGCGTTCATGAATCAAACTATTTAAAGGTCTTAGAGACTACACACAATGGTGTTGCAGGGGGACATTTTGGTCCTGATCGAGTGATCAAGACCATCCTATTCTCAGGACTTTGGTGGCCCACTCTTCAAATGGATGCTCATACCTATGTGAAGAAATGTGACACATGCCAACGTGCACAATATCCAGTTAGAAAAGACGAGATTCCTTTGAGGCCAATGATGGGAGGACGTGCATTCTCGAAATGGGGTATAGACTTTGTAGGTCCTATTAACCCCCCAGCTAGAAACTCTCATGCAGAGTACATTATTGTAGCCACAGATTACCTTACCAAGTGGGTAGAAGTGAAAGCCACAACAAAGAATGATGCTCAGACAATGGCTAAGTTCTTATTTGAGAATGTGTTCACGAGATATGGATTACCGATAGAGTTAGTAAGTGATAGAGGTTCACACTTGTTGAATGAAGTCATTGAAAATCTTCTCCAAGCATTCTTGGTGATACATAAGAAGTCTGCCCCCTATCATCCACAAGCTAACGGACAAGCCGAGAGCACGAATAAGATCCTATGTAATGTGCTGACAAAATTAGTGAATAATAAACGCTCTGATTGGGATAAACAGCTTCATCATGCTGTTTGGGCTTACCGAGTTGCCTACAAAACGGTATTCAATGCCACCCCATTTCAGATGGTCTTTGGCCAGAATGCTGTGCTACCATTAGATTTCTTAATCCTAGCTTTAAAAGTAGCACAAGAGCATGAGTGGAATGGACATGAATTGTCCTCTAGGATCTTTGATCTAGAACGCTTAGGTGAGACGAGGCTATGAGCGGCAGCAGGTATCTATGCTGCAAAGAAAAGGCAAAAGGCTTACTTTGATGCACACATCAAGGATAAGGGACTGAAAGAGGGAGATCTAGTGTTGGTTTACACACTAAAGCAACATGCCCATAAGTTGGAAAAAAGAGGATACGGACCCATGATCATTAATAGAATTTCCACTAGTGGTGAAGTTCAGTTGGCCACTCTAGAAGGAGATATCTTGCCAAACTATATTAGTGGATGTAGAGTCAAGTTATACCAAGAACCTCTTACAGAGGATATGCTTACGAGACTCAACATGGCTAAGAAGTGAAAAGAAGAAGAGTTAAGAGTGAGAGAAGAAGCACAGGCAGAGGCCAGAGAGCGTATTAGGCGAAATAAGTTAAGGCGACTAGGCCTAGATGTCAACTCAAAAGCCCCAAAATATCATATGGATATGTGCCAAAAATCAGGCATAGCGACTTCTCAAGTCATTGACCGAAGACCCTTTGTGACCATAGAGATAGGACAAGGGAAGGGTGCAAGGACTTTGAAAGCATTGATTGACTCAGGTGCAGCAAGTAGTGCAGTTAGACTTTCCTACTGCCAAGACTTGCAGTTGAACATCAATCCCATAGAAGCTTATCTCATAGGATTGGGAGGTGTGGGCGAGGTGGAAATTCCCATCGACCTTCAAGATGTTCCAATGAAAGTCAAAGCGCTAGTGTGTCAAGATGAGAACCTTATAGAACCACTTGTCTTAGGACAAGATTTGATTTATGACAATGCAGTCAACTTGAACCTAAGAATTCAACTTCTTCAAGTTTGGGTCGAGGGACAATGCTTTACATTAGAACTAGAAAATGGCATACTCACAAATCCAGATGTCAGATCTTGCAGTTCTCCTAGGACTAATCTTAGCAAAAGAGATGTTGTATACGTCAAAAGATCTATGTCGCAGGAGAACTCAATCATGGAAGAACAGGCTCAAAGACAAGCGGACACCTCCTCTGGTGCAAGGAATAATGCTGCCACTACAACTCAACCAACAAGGCAAGCACAACAGAAGAGGACCACTACTATATCAAATAGACAATGAGATTTCCAAAGGAAAGTAGTGATGGGCATGAAGCAGATCTGGATACAAAAAGGAGAGCAGCCATCACCCTTGGCCCCACAAACCCCATCCAGGCAAGTCAACCAAGCCAGAAGACGAAGGAACAAGATCGGACAAGCTCAACCACAAGATCTCCGACAAATTTGGATACCTAAGAAATTAGTTGCAGCTCAACAAGGGCCATTACACATGTGGGTACCTAGGAAGCTCTTACGTCCGCAACAACCTATGCTCTCCCATACGCGAAAAGTCTCAACAAAGAAGCCAAGGCGAGGCAAAGGTCAGAACCAAACACCAAGAACAACAATAGACCAAGTAACCTCTTCAACGCGAGTTAAGCGACAAGCCACAAAGGTATGGGTATGGAAGCCAAAAGCACCAGTAGGCCTCAGAGAACCAAAGAGCCAACCACGA
The DNA here is from genome assembly GCA_020310875.1 of Ceratopteris richardii. Lineage (NCBI taxonomy): Eukaryota > Viridiplantae > Streptophyta > Polypodiopsida > Polypodiales > Pteridaceae > Ceratopteris > Ceratopteris richardii. The sequence continues at coordinate 84,905,318 of CM035425.1, read as the reverse complement.
AGGATCAAACCCTCAAGAAACCATCCAAACATGAAGCAACCAAAGGAGATTGCTACACAGTCGAAGACCGCTCTCAAATGGATCCCTATAAGGAGGAATGATCACCTGCCATCTCGAGATACAATGGATACCTCCAACAAAGATGGCATCAACATCTGCAAATGACATTAAGCCTCGACGAGCGACAACCATGTGCTCCCTGCACAACCCTGTCTTTTGCACCATTCAGGTCATGTACATCCAAAGTATGCATTAATATAGGGCCCTATTACATGGCCGTGCATAGACACATTTGAGAGTCCCATGCACAAGAGCACATTGACATATGTCAACTATTTTTTCTGGTACTAACATCTGTCTTCTTGTTTGGTGACATTGTTCCAAAAAAAAAAAAAGAGAAGAAGAGAAAGAACTTGTTCCCAAGTTTCGCTCATGGAACATGAATGATTCATGCTTAGTGAAGATGAACCATCGATTACTGGGCATTTATCAGTTTGGATAGAAGTGTGTCTTGGCTAGCAGATGATGTAATTGCTGCCTTATCTGGTAGATGTCAAGAACTTGGCATGAACATGGCATCCACAACTATGGTTTCCTCTTACTATGGTAGGAGTAAAGAGCTTGAAAGTCCGCAACTTGAGTGATGCTTAACTACTGCATGTATGAGAGCATCCAGGGAGATATCTGCGAGGGGTAGTTCTGGTACCCTGCAAATCTTTGTATGTATACTAGATGAGAAGACTCCTGATTATGGTGAGCTAAAGAGAATATGTGAAACTAAGCTTGGTGTAGTTCTTGAATGTTGTTTGTCAAGGAATATAAAGAAATTCAATTCTCTGTATTTGACAAATGATGCTTTGAAAAGAGGAGACAGGATCAGCCACTCAAAAGATCTCATAAGTGGACCATCAACATGGACATTCATCAACAATGTTCCATCCCAAAGGTCGAGTGTACAACACAAAGAGATGCACATCGATCGACCTTCTCCATTGTAAGTATCTTTACTTTGGAAACATCATAACCATGATAGCTTAGGAAACCTCTTTGTCGGCATACCCTTGAGCAGTTAGCTCAAGAACCCCAATTTTTGCACCATACTTCTTCAGATGCATTTTGCAAGTAAGCATGCATAGGGCTACATTACAAGGCCATGCACAAGGCACATATTTTCCTCAACCCATGCACGAACACACTTACCCATCATCCATTATGGGTTATGAGTACTGGGCATGAATACTATGAACATCAACTTTGGAAGATTTAGAGGACATCAACGGAGCCTCATAACAACACAGTCATGCTAGAATCCAGCGAAGAAGTACATACCAAGGCACTACAACTTGCAACGGCTCGTAGTCACAGATGAAGAACCGGACAACCAAACCTGCCACATCTGGAAGCCATACGACTTTTGTTCATACAGAAGGGACACTCCCTCTCAAAACACTACTTGGAACAACCACTACAACAAGGCTCTCTCAGGGACGACAGACTCGAGAGGGGGGGGAGTGTTGGAACTCAAGGTCAAGCACAAGCATGGAAGCAAATCAGAAAGGTGGACACGTACAAGAAGAAGGAGCAAGTAGGGAGCTCCAAGAAGTACATGTCAAATTTTTAGAAGAATCCCCTACAAAAATAGTGATTTCCTTCACTAAAAACCATTGTAAATACCATTTTCTATTTTTGTAACTCCATTTTGTTCAAGCCAAGGAGTCCTTGAGCTTGAGGAGTATTAGAAGTATCATCCTACCAATTTTCATAATTTTTAGACTTCGTTTGAGCCCTCAAATAAGCCCTGGAACCTAATTTTTAACTAGGCCGAACACTAGGTTTGGACAGGGCCAAAAAACTAGTCAAAAAACTATAAAAAGAGCTAGAGAGCTCATTTTTGGGGTTAGCTTGTTAGAGAATAGAGCTTTTGTAAGAGAACTCTTTTGCAATCAAAGCTTTCCATTGTTCCTCTCTTTGATCTTACCTTCTGCGTATGTGTGTATGTGTGTGCATGTTTGTGTGCTTTCACTCACGCACTTGTGCCTTCACTTGTTCATGGTCTTCATACCAGTCCTCAAGTCTCCGCGGATTGACATATAAAGGAGGTGGTGCTTACGCTTGAGCTACACTCTCTCAATAGATTTATAAACTCTCATTCTTCTTCTTCAGTTAAGCCCTCTCCTATGTACCTACATCTATCTTTACCATCTTCTATGGTTACTAACAATTATTTTGTCTTTTCTTTCTTGCCATAGGTTTCTCCCTCTAAGACTTCTCGTTTGGGCATGTGTATCATGATCTTTGAATCCTCTATGTCATACTTCTTCAAACTTTTGAGCACTTTGAAAAAGGATTCTTTATCTTCTAGGGTTCTTACTTTCTTATTTTCTTTCTTTTTCTTGATCTTATTACCTTCCATCATAGTCAACTTCATTCCGACCCTTTTCTTTCAAATTCTTGAGTTCTAGACTCTATCATATAAAGATATTCTTCCTCTTAGGCATGATACTATTCCATGATGATGGATTCCTGACCCTCATCATTGACTTCCATATGTGTAGAGAAACTAGGGTCACATTTTTCTACAAGAGATTCAAACATGAGTGGTTCTATGATGAAAATTGAAATGTCATAGCCATCTTCATGACAATGGGTGGTCTACTCCTCCTCATTAATAGGTATCTCCGTCGTGGCTAAGATTTCTACCCAACCATGGGGTTCAAACTCCTCATCAGGGAATGTCATAGGTACATAGGCTAGGTCTTTGAGTAGATATAGGGTTCTCATTAGCACCTACGCTTCTAGAGTTCAATCTTTTCTATTCCTCTATTGAAACTATACACATCCACAGGTAAGTATCCTCATGCATCCAAGAAGATTCTCATCCTATGGAATGCATCGACTTTGTCTCATACAATGTTCTATGGACTAGGTTCCATTACAAGGGGGTGCATCTTTATGGGAATAGTCTTTGAGATTGACTTTACTGGTCATGCCTAGATGCTTTCAATAAAAAGAATTGGTTCCTCAATCTTGCATTATATACAATTATCTCATGAAGGGTCTGCCTAACATCATCTTTACTCAAATCACATATGGAAAAAGTGCGTGCAAAATTTACACCACAAGTGGTGAAAGTTATCCCTTCTAGAAACAATAAGGGTTTTTCAATATGTCCATTTGCCATTTGCGAATTCATTCTAGTTGTTCTAAGAATTGGCTTGCCCCATCACTTCCATAGGGAAGTGGTGGCAATAGCAACTCCTACTCTCGAGTCTAAAATAGATTTTCTTGCGTTGCTCTAATAAGTGATATGAAGATAGGTGTTTCCTTCGTCTCCTTTGTGCATGTCACCTATCTTATCGGGGGGTATCTCCAATATCATCTTGTGTGATCCCATTTAAGATTTGGGCTTAGATATCTCTGGCATTTGGTTAGCTATGTGCTTCCACAAGTCAAGTTTAATTTAACATAGTTCCTCTAAAGTGAGGTGACATTGCACTTTAGTGTTCTTGACTACTTTTGTGTTCTTTTGTGGAATTGATTCCTCATTTCTTACCATAATTGTGCAGCTCTCATATGAGTCAACCTTGAATCCCATGGGCCTTTGCTCATCTTTCCCACCCATTATCTCTTTATTCTTTCTTAGATATCCTTCCAAGTTCTCATTCTTTTCCTAGCTACACTCTTTGACTCACTGGCCTTTGAATTCTTCTCCTGACCCACACTCATAGCTTATTCTAGAGTGTGTGATCTAGTGACTACTTGTACTAGGGCTATAGTTGCCACACTTTTATTGGATTCCATGACCACGACAACCACATTGGTTGGTGTGATCTTGTTTGTATGGGCTAGATTCTTAGGGCAATCTCTCAAGAGTTGCTCCTTTTCATAATCAGGGAGAAATTCTTGAATGACTACAGGTTGAGGTTATCTTTGAGAAGGAAGTGGAAAATCATGTATGAAGTGATCAACTTGATATTTGTAGCATGGTCCTCTAGATGCTTGGTGTCTCATTAGTTGGGGCCTAGGATAAGGATTTATATACATCACATTGGAGTACTCAGGATCCCAACTTGGTTCAATAGGTGTTATATATGCATAGACCTTGTTATGCTCAGGGGAATCCATGTAGTAAGTTGGTGGGCTATCCACGTGGGTCAAGTCAAAACTTTGAGTATTCATATCACTTTCTTACATCATTGGGGATGAAAACACTAGGGCTCTATTCAAGTTATCCTTCTCCAAGTGATCCCAACTTTTCTCCATCAATTAGGTGAGTAAAGAGCTGAGAGAACTCATGGAAAAGTGGTTGTATATCCTACCAAAAAGTGTGAGTGATGTGGCACTTCAACTAAGCATGAGTTCCCACACTCCAGATTTCTAAAATTCTAACACTCCCCCTCAAGCTCAAGTGTTATTCTCCATTGATATCGTTCAAGTTGAAGTTGATCTTGAATTTCTCCAACTTGCTTGCATCCATAAACTTGGTCATGATATCTGCTAGCTGATCCTTGGTGTTGATGTACTTGATTTCCACTTCTTTTGCTAGTACCTTCTCTATGATGAAGGGATAATGGATTTCTATGTGATTACTTCTTGCATGTAACATAGGGTTGCTTGCTAGATGAATGTTTGACATGTTATCTCCAAATAGAGTGAACTCTTTGACCTCCACATCAAAGTCTTTGAAGAGCTTCTTCAGCCACATGATCTGACATGTAGCAAGTGCTAAAGCTTTGTACTCAACCTCGGTAGATGATAATGCAACTCTAGGTTGCTTCTTGGACATCCATGAAATGACTCTTTGACCTAGCATGAAGACATAGCCAGATGTGCTCCTTCTATCCTCCTTCAAACCAACCCAATCAGCATCACTAATGCCTTGAGGTTGTAATCCATCCCCATAAGGGTAGTACAACCCTTGGTTGATAGTGTGCTTGATGTACCTAAGCACTCTCTTGGCTGCATTCATATGAACATCAGTTGGTGAATTTAGAAATCAAGAAAGAACTCCTACAACATAAGACAAGTCAGGTCTTGTGATGGTAGCATAATTAAGGCTTCCAATTATGTTTCTATATGCTGAAATATCTTCATGACGTTATCCTTCATCTGCACATAACTTAGTGTTTGGATCCACATGTTGTTTCAATGGCTTACATCCACTCATACCATACTTATAAAGTACATCTAGCAAGTATTTCCTTTCATAAAGGCAAATACCATTTTCCACTTAAATAACTTCAATCCCAAGAAAGTATTTAAGAACTCCAAGATCTGAAATCTTGAATTCATTTCCAAGCTTGGCCTTGATCCATGTGATACCTGCATCATCACTTCCTATTATAATCGAGTCCTCCTTCCTTCTTGAGGTGTAAGGAAGGATCTCCATCACTTGGCTTGTATCCACACCTGCACAAGTACTCCACAAGCCTTTGATTCCATGCCCTAGGAGCTTGCTTTAAACCATACAATGTGTTTCTAAGTTTACAAACAAAATCTGAATATTTAGGGCTCTCAAACCCTAATGGTTGAGTCATGTAGACTGTCTCCTGCAAATCACCATTAAGAAAACCATTCTTTATATCCAATTGATATACTGGCCACCTCCTAGATGTGGCAACCCCAATGATTTCCCTAATTGTGGTCATAATCAATCCCATAGGATTGAGCAAATCCCTTTGTCACAAGCCTCGTACCTAGCAATTGAGCCATCAGAATTTGTCTTCACTTTATAGACCCATTTGTTGCCAATTACCTTCATCCCTTCTTGTCTTCAAACTAGACTCCATGTGTTGTTGTCTTCAAGGGCTTTCTACTCTTCTTCCATAGCTTCTTGCCACTCATTTGTGTCTTTGGCCTCTTCATAGGTAGAAGGTTCATGATCTTTGATAACCTTAGTCATGAAAGCATAATGCCTAGCAATATAACTATCATAAACAAGCCTTGAGATTGGATGCTTTACCCTTGTTGACCTTCTTTCTTCTCCTTTTGTGGAATGAACCTTCCTTGCCTTGGTGCCTTGATCTTCGCTTTTGATGTAGCTCCCCCTTCTAACATAGGTTCTTCAAAGTCTTCAACTTCATGTCCATTTTCATCAAGCTCTACCAATCTTGCCTTTCCTTTATTCAGTGATTGATCAGCTGAATCCATGCTTGAACTCTTTTGTATGCTTGGACCACTGATCTCAAAGCTATCTTGAAACCTAGCTTCATACCTCCTCTCTGCCTCTTCAATATCTTCTTCCTGCATTGGAACTTTGGAAGCATACCATGGTTTGAGTTCATCAAACACTACATCTCTAGATACCTTTAACTCCTTTGTATTAGGGTTGTAGCATGTGTAACCTTTTTGCTCCATAGCATAACCAATAAACAAAAAATTTTCAGCCCTGCATCCATCTTACCTCTCAAATATTGTGGCACATGTGTGTAGCATACACACCCAAAGATTCTAATGTGTGAAATGTCTGGTTTCCATCCACTCCATGCCTCCTCAAGTGTCATCTCATGTACCCCTAATGTTGGAAACCTATTCATCAAGTACACAACAGTAGATACAACATTTGCCAAATATGTTAAAGGAACATTTATTTCATTTAACATACTCCTAGCAATTTCAGCAATATGCATATTCTTCCTTTTTGCCACCCCATTTTGTTGGGGGGTATACTTGCAAGTGATTTGCCTCTTTATACCTTGGTCCTGTAAGAAATAAAAAAAAACATGGGAGAAGTATTCTCCCCCTGCATCGGCCCTTAGGGTTTTTGTTGCGAACATTTGTTTTATGTAGGGTACAAGTTTCAAATTATGTAAATACCTTTGGGAAGTCTTCAAATACTTCAAGAAGGCTCATATTATTCATAAAATATAGCCAAAATACGATGTGAGTTCTAGAACATGGTGAGTCAAATTAGTGAGTCACAAGGGAGCTACAATGCTGTCCTAGTGGAAGGTCGATGTGGCTAGTTCTCAAAGTCCATCAATACTTTGCTTATTTGAGCACTTGAGTCATGTAATACCTCCACCCAAGTGTCTACCACGAATTTAGATGTATTAGGAAGGTTTTAGATTAGTTCCCCATGCTATAAAAAGAGGAGAGAAGTCGTGATCTTGTGGGAAGTCCAAGAGACTCATATGTGTATCTCTATGATGCTGTAGTTTTGTATGCAGAGATTGTAGAGTTTGTATCTCCCTCATTATATATCCAAATTACATGTTTGATATCACATTTGAAAGTTCTTACTGTCTACTTTGATACCGTAAATTTTCATAATCATTGAATTTGTGAGCTGAGAGCAGTACTCGCTGCAAGTAGTGTGTGTTCTCGGGTTTCACCCCTGCTCAAGGTCTCCATTAAACCTCAAACTTGCAAAGGTCATATCTCCTTGTGTACGTATTCAAATTGAGTGTTCTTTGGCTCATTGGAAAGCTCTTTGACTCAAATATATGTGGTTAAAATAGTTTCAAAAAATTCTAAGCTAGTAGAGAACAGTAAGCTCTGGAAGCATGACTATTTTTTTGTGATGAAGTTTGTGAAAAGGTAAACTTGTTCCTAGGGGGTTCCACCTACTTCCAGCTATATTTTGGAGGTCAATAAACTCCAACATTGGTATCAGACAAGGAATTGAAGCTTGGAGAAGGTTATAATACCTTGTTGAAGAATTTGAAGCTATTGGAGTAGCGATTCATCATCGACACTACACAAAGGTAGAAGGAGATAGCAAGGAAGCATCTCAAGCAACATCCAAGCAAACAAAGGTGCATAGACTTTATTACAAAGGAAAATCTCATACTTCTTCTTATCACATATATCCAAAAGGAGGGTTAACAGAGGAAGTTTAGTAATTTGCACAATGGGCGATCAACATGCACAAATAGAGAAGCTTGATAAGAACAACTATCAAGCATGGGGATTTAGAATCACAACATACTTGCAAGGTAGAGGCTTGTATGGTTTGATTGATGGAACATATATCAAACCTATATTACCAGAGGATCCAAATCAACAACAATTGAGGGAGTTTAGACTTTGGAATGAAAGAGACAAAAGGGTTATATTCATTTTATCACAAAATATTCAAGATTCAATGGTAGGACACATACAAGATCTAGACACAAGTATAGATGTTTGGCTTGCATTGGAAAGGTTGTATGCTACAGGTACAAGAGCAAGGAAGATTCAACTCAAAAATGAGTTGAATAACATAAAGAAAGATACAAGGACATCGGTCAATGATTACTTGTTGAAGGTTAAAGAGATTGCAGATCAACTAGGATCAATTCAAGCTCATGTGGAGGACGACGACTTGGTTTCACATACTCTCAATGGACTGAAGGATGATGAGAGATGGAAACCATTCATTACTTCAGTTTATGTTAGAGGAGAACTACCAGACTTTGATCAGCTTCTTGCTCTTATGGTCACGGAGGAGATGAATCTAAATGGCTCTACTTCAAATCAAAAAGGATCTCAAGGACAAGCTCTTTATGTAGGATCATCAAGAGGTGGAAACAGAGGTAGAAGAGGTTCAAATAGAGGTCGAGGAAGAAGGAGCGATGATCAAGGGACTTCAAGTGGCTTCTTCAACACAAGAGGAAGAGGAAGATCAAGCGCTAGAGGTACAAGAGGCTACGATAAGTACAATCAAAGACAAATGAGTGAAGATAACAACAATTGCTATATATGTGGAAGGTATGGACACTATGCCAAAGATTGCTATCAAAATGAAAATAATCAAGGTGGTAATCGAAGAGGAGGCTATTCAAGAAGAGGTAAACAACAAGGCAATTATGCAGTTGAAGGTAAAAGTGATGATTATGATTCTCTTCTTATGATGAATGTAGAAACTAAGATGAATTGCAATAGTGATGTATGGTATGTAGATAGTGGTTGCTCTAACCATATGTCACATGATGCTTCATGGTTTTCTAATATGCATAATCCTTCATGTAAAGGTCATGTTGAAATAGGAGATGATACAACGCATAAGATTATGCAGGTTGGAGATGTTGTCATGCAGGATAAGAGCAAGACAAATTGCTTGAAGGATGTACTTTATGTGCCAACGATTACTAAGAATCTGATGTCCATTCGTCAAATGGTAGAAAAAGGTTTGCAAATAAGATTTGATCATGCGGGTTGCTTCATTGAGGATCCAAAGCAAAAGAGCTTAATTGCTAGAGGTCAAAAACAAGGTAGATTGTTTACCTTCAAGGTAAACCCAAATCATACAAACTATTTCTCGTATGGTATGCATAGAATAGCAGAGCTTGATCTATGGCACAAAAGGATTGGACACATGAATGTACACAGGTTAAAGGAGCTATCAAAGAAGAGGATTGTTGAAGGATTACCTGATCTTACTAAGCAACATATGGTGCATCTTTGTGAAGCATGTCAAATGGGTAAGTAGAGTAGACAACCTTTCAAGCATTCAAGCTATGTAAGTAGTGGATTGTTAGACCTTATACACACGGACGTATGGGATCCTACTAAAGAGGCATCCTTGGCTGGTAATAAGTACTATGTATCATTCATTGATGATCATAGTAGAATGACATTTGTGTATTTCATTAAACATAAGAGTGAAGTCTTTGATTGTTTCAAAAATTTTAAATCATTTATCAAGAAGCAAACAGGAAGATATGTTAAGAAGCTAAGATCTGATGGAGGGGGAGAGTATTTCTCTCAAGCTTTTACTGATTTTTTGTATGATGAAGGTATCAAAAGAGAAGTTACATGCAGGTATACTCCACAACAAAATGGAGTCGCAGAGAGAAGAAACAGAATCATAGCAGAAGCATCTAGCAGCATGCTAAATGATATGTGTTTGCATAATATTTTTTGGGTTGAAGCTGTTAGCACAAGTGTGTACATTATGAATAGAGTACCTACTACTGGAGTTCATCATTTGACACCATATGAGGTATGGCATGGAAGGAAACCAAGTGTAAGTCATTTGAAAGTATTTGGTTGTGTATGTTATGTACATGTACCTAGTGAAGTGAGATCAAAACTTGATGTGAAATCAGAAAAGTGTATATTTATTGGTTATGCGGATACTCAAAGAGGATATAGATGTTATAATCCTCATACCAATAAGGTCGTTGTTTCAAGAGATGTAAATTTTGATGAATCACTTTCATGGTATGTAGATAATAAAAGTTTGCAGGTCATAAATGGAGATGAAGAAGATACAGGTGAAGGAGATGAGTGCTTACCTCAGCCCATAAGAAGTCTAAGTGATGAGAAAAGTGGTTTAGATGAAGAAAGAGAGCTACCTTTCAATGGAAGATTAAGGCAAGATTCATCTCCAAGTGTTAAAAGTAAAGGTACACTCAATCTTGTTGAAGTTAATGATGAAGGAGAGGAAATTAGTGATGTATGTGACTATGGAGAATCATCAAAGGTTCCTAATAAGAAAGGAAGGGCATCTACATTGGAGGTAAGAAGAACTTCAAGAGTAAGTAAGCAACCTCAAAGGTATACGTATGAATCTTTCATGAATACTCATTATGCTTTTATGACAAAAGTTGAGCAGGAAAATGAACCATCATGTTATGATGAGGCAAAAGGAGATGAAAAGTGGGAGAAAGCAATGAGCGAAGAAATGGAAGCACTATAGGATAACAAGACTTGGAATTTAGTTCCAAAGACACCAAAACAAAAGGTAATTGGTTGCAAGTGGGTTTTTAAGATTAAAAGAAATAGTGATGGTAGTGTGTCAAGATATAAGGCTAGACTTGTAGCAAAAGGATATAATCAAACTCAAGGATTGGACTATGAGGAAACATTTAGTCCAGTAGTAAACATGGCAACGGTGAGAACTTTATTGGCTTTAGCTGCAAGTAAAAGGTGGAATATATATCAACTCCATATAAAGAATGCCTTTCTTAATGGTGAGTTAAATGAAGAAGTGTATATGTCACAACTAGATGGTTATGTGGATGCAAAATGTCCTCATCATGTATGCAGGTTAAAGAAGGCATTGTATGGTCTTAAACAGGCACCAAGGGCATGGAATGCAAGGTTGGTAAAGTATCTTATGCTTCAAGGATACACAACGAGTCATGTTGATCCTTCACTTTATGTAAAACATGTAGATGACATGTGTGTCTATGTATGCATTTATGTGGATGACTTGTTGATTACAGGGAATGATGCAAAAGCAATTGAAGAGATAAAAGGTAATTTGGGAAAGGAATTTAAAATTTCAGATCTTGGTTTGCTTAGATACTTTCTTGGGATTGAAATTGTGTATGGTGATGAAGGTATGTGGTTGATACAGAGAAAGTATATATGTGATATGCTGAAAAGGTTTGGTATGCAGGAATGTAAATTTGTTTCTACTCCAATGGAATGTAATGTAAAGTTGAGTGCAAAGGAAGGTGATGAGTTGCATGATATGAATGCATATAGATCCATGGTAGGATCTTTGATTTATGCAACAAAAAATAGACCTGATATATGCTATGCAGTATTGTCACAGTTTATGCATGAACCTAGAGTACCTCATATGCATGCAGCGAAAAGAGTGCTTAGATATTTAAAAGGTACCATGAACAAAGGATTATTTTATAGTCATGATGCTGATCTAACTCTTAAAGTCTTTAGTGATGCAGATTGGGCTGGAAGCAAAGATGACAGAAGATCCACAAGTGGATATGTGGTAATAGCAGGAAACAAGACATTAACATGGAGTTCAAAGAAACAGCCTACAGTTGCTTTATCTTCTACAGAGGCTGAGTATAGAGGTTTAGCATTGGCCACTACTGAGGTTATGTGGTTTAAAAAGTTGTTTCATGACTTGAATGTGCAGGTTGATGTACCACTGATATATGGGGATAACTTGAGCAGCATTCATATGACCTCAAATCCTACTTTCATGCTAGAACAAAGCATATAGAGGTTCACTATCATTATGTTCGAGAGAAGGCCATAAACAATGAAGTACAAGTTTCTTTTGTGGGAACAAAGGATCAAGTTGCAGATATCTTCACCAAATCCTTGGATGGAGCAAAGCTTCAAAGATTCAACTATATTTTTGGCATGAAGGAAATACCCTTTGAAACTTGAGGGGGAGAATGTTGCGAACATTTGTTTTATGTAGGGTACAAGTTTGAAATTATGTAAATACCTTTGGGAAGTCTTCAAATACTTCAAGAAGGCTCATATTTTTCATAAAATATAGCCAATATACCATGTGAGTTCTAGAACATGGTGAGTCAAATTAGTGAGTCACAAGGGAGCTGCAGTGGTGTCCTAGTGGAAGGTGGATGTGGCTAGTTCTCAAAGTCCATCAATACTTTGCTTATTTGAGCACTTGAGTCATGTAATACCTCCACCCAAGTGTCTACCACGAATTTAGATGTATTAGGAAGGTTTTAGTTTAGTTCCCCATGCTATAAAAAGAGGAGAGAAGTCGTGATCTTGTGGGAAGTCCAAGAGACTCATATGTGTATCTCTATGCTGCTGTAGTTTTGTATGCAGAGATTGCAGAGCTTATATCTCCCTCATTATATATCCAAATTACATGTTTGATATCGCATTTGAAAGCTCTTACTATCTACTGTCATATTGCGAATTTTCATAATCATTGGATTTGTGAGTCGAGAGCAGTACTCTTTGCAGGTAGTGTGTGTTCTCGGGTTTCACCCCTACTGAAGGTCTCCATTAAACATCAAACTTGCAGAGGTCATATCTCCTTGTGTACATATCCAAATTGAGTTTTCTTTGGCTCATTCAAAAGCTCTTGGCCTCAAGTATATGTGGTTAAAACAGTTTTAAAAAATTCTAAGCTAGTAGAGAACAGTAAGCTCTGCAAGCATGACTGTTTTTTTGTGATGAAGTTTGTGAAAAGGTCAACTTGTTCCTGTGAAGAGATGGATAGGTATGTGCTTGAAGATGAAGAGGTGTTGCAAAATCCTTGATCTACACCAGCCAATTGAACTCCAGGAGTATATGGTGGGCCCTTTTAGCTTGCCAATGGATGTATTAGACACCCTATGTACCTTGGAAGATCACTCTCAAAAAGATAGATCAAAACAGATAAGTTGGAGTTAGCTCAGAGGTGAAAACTTGCTATTCTTGGTTCATACACCTGTCCAGTGTTTTACATAATTCTCTGAGCACAGCAGCAATTAGCTCAATTCCTCTTGGGGAAGTCTAGGCAACTTAAAGAGCTAACTTTCAAGAGTAATCGCATCAAAAACACTGAACCACACACTGAGAATGAGTTTTAACAAGTGATGACATCATCCCGATTTTCACGGGCTGCTACAGAAATAGACCAGTGAGCAGACAAATCACCATAACTCAAAATGTAGAAATCCAATGATTATGAAAATTTGTATGGTCATACTAGACAGTCAGCTGAATCCAACAAGCTTTAAATCACTGAATTTGGATAAGTAACCACTGAGAAATGGCTCTTCAAAGATGAGTGAAAAAGTCGGGTACCTGACAGAGAGGTGAAGATGAACAGACCCTGTTAACTTCAAATGAACATAACTGAAGATTGCAACATCCAAATGACATGAAAATTTACGAGCATATACTAGACTTAAAGAGTTAACTTTACCAAGTTAAATCACTAAAAATGATGCACCAAGCTCAAAGAAAACATCTCTGCAAGCTGACTGAGAAAACTGAGAGTAATGGCAGTGAGTAGTACACTTCACAAGAACATGGAAAGATGAACTCAAATAATCATGAAAATGAAAGTATATTGCTTGTACAATACAATTACTTACTGACACATGTGTGTGCCTTGTAATCAAACCTTGATATGGCATAAAGCTCAGCTCTTGGAGGTCTTCACATAGGTCTCTCTAACCACGACTAAAATTGCCATCTATTTATAGTTGAGTTTGGGAGGCTAACTTCCCTCAATCACTCTCCAATCAATCAATGATTGATTTGATTCTCTACCTACCACAAATCACGAATTCGTGGCTCCTCTTTCCATTCTTGATCAAGTGGACTCAACCACTTAAGATTCTCTTACTTTTACATTAAGTAAACTCTTCAAAAGTTACAAGAGGTAGTTCACAAGTGAACTTTACATAGTCTTCTTTTTAAAGCTTCTTCTAAGACTTTGTGAGACTCAAGCCAATACTTAGGCTTGTCATAGACTTGCTCCAGTAGTTCCCCCTCAAGCCAAGTATGCTTGAGGTCTTCAATCTTCCAAGATTACCTGCAAACCAATCATAGCCTTGAATTTGCAAAGCTTTGTACCATCCAATGCTTTGGTTAGAATATCTGCACATTGTTGATGAGTGGACACATATGATATTTGAATCTCTTTGCTTAGAACCTTTTCTCGTACATAGTGATAATGAACTTCAATATGTTTAGTCCTTGCATGAAAAATAGGATTAGCAGCCAAATGAATAGAACTCATATTGTCACCAAAAATAGTTGGAGTTCCAAACTCCAATCCAAGATCTTTGAATAATGTCTTCATCCACATAGCTTCTTGTGTAGCTATGGCAAGACCTCTATATTCAGCTTCAGTAGAAGAGAGAGCAACTGTGGGTTGCTTCTTGGATGACCATGAATAAGCTTTGAACCTGCAAAGGTAAGATAACCTGAAGTGCTCCTTCTATCTTCCTTGGATCCAGCCCAATCTGCATCAGAAAATAGCTTCAAACCTAAATCAGATACATAAGGATAATAAAGTCCTTCATTTATGGTTCCTTTGAGATACTTGAGAATCCTTTTGGCAGCATCCATATGTGGTTTCCTTGGTGTGTGCATAAATTGACTTAGCACACTCACACTGTAACATATATCTACTCTTGTCAATGTGGCATAGTTGAGACTACCCACTAGACTTTGATATGATGTGATGTCCTCTATGAGTTCACCTTCCTGTGAGCTCAATTTGTGATTGACCTCCATTGGAGTACCTGCAATCTTACAATCTTGCATCTTGAATTTTGCCAACATGTCCTTAATGTACTTTCTTTGAGTGAGAAACAAACCATGATCTTTGTAGACAACTTCCAAACCTAGGAAGTAGGTAAGTGAACCCAAATCACTTATCTTGAACTCTTCTCTCATCTGATCTTTGATCTTCTTCATACCATCTGCATCATTTCTTGTCAATATAATATCATCTACATATACACATAGGTAGATGATCTCAGAATTACTCTTTTTAATAAAGAGTGAAGGATCTGCCTTGCTTGGTTGAAAGCCTTTGTCCTGCAAGATTGAAACAAGCCTGAAATTCCAAGCTCTTGGAGCTTGCTTGAGACCATACAATGCTTTGTTAAGTTTACACACATAATCAGGATAAACTTGATTCTCAAAACCAGGTGGTTGTGCCATATATACCTCTTCTATTATCCAACCATTCAAGAATGCATTCTTTACATCTAGTTGAAGTATCTTCCAATTCTTGGAAGAGGCAATACTAAGCAAAACCCTAATAGTAGGCATCTCTGCCACATGAGAGAAAGTCTCCTCATAATCAATTCCCTGAGTTTGTGCAAAGCCTTTTGCTACAAGCCTTGCTTTATACCTGTTAATGGAACCATCATAATTCTTCTTGAGTTTATAGACCCATCTTGAGCCTATTACCTTCATGGATGAAGTCTTGGGCACCAAATCCCAAGTGTTGTTTTCCTCAAGTGCTTCAATCTCTTCCTTCATTGCATGCTTCCATTCTGTTTTTCCTTTGGCCTCTTCAAATGATGATGGCTCCTCTTGGTTTATGTCCTGTGCTATGTAGATAGAATGTTTAGTTACTAATGAGGTGTCAAACCCATACCTTTCTGGTTTTTTCTTTTCCCTCATAGATCTTCTTAGGCCATGATGTGATGATTCTGCCTCATGTCCAAGTTCCTGCAATTTTGCTTTACCTTTAGACTTCCATGCTTTGATCTTTTCCATGTGAGATTCTTCATCATCCTCTGAGGTGTCTTGTTCTTCAATCTTTTCTCTACCAAGCTTTGGAAAAACTTCTTCAAGATCATATGGTAAATTGATCTTCCTGCATGAATCTTCATACCATGAATTGTTCTCATCAAAAACTACATCTCTGCTTACCAAGAATCCTTTGTTGGTAGGGTTGTATAACCTGTAGCCCTTTTGATTGTTGTCATATCCAATAAATACACACCTTTCTGCCTTTGGATCCATCTTACCTCTAACCTGTGAAGGAACATGAGCAAAAGCAATACATCCAAAAATTTTACAATGATCTAAGCTTGGTCTTCTTCCATTCCAAGCCTCATATGGAGTCATCCCATCAAGGGATTTTGAAGGCAACCTGTTAATCAAGTAAGTGGCTGTAGAAACAGCCTCAGCCCATAAGTAATTAGGTAAATGCTTTTCATTTAACATAGACCTTGCAGCTTCAACAATTGTCCTATTCCTCCTTTCTGCCACTCCATTTTGCTTAGGAGTGTACCTTGTAGTTACCTCTCTTTTGATTCCTCTTTCTTGAAGAAAAGAATCAAAATCATGGGAGAAGTATTCTCCCCCTCCATTTGACCTTAGCCTTTTTAGTGATTTACCTGTTTGATTCTCCACAAGAGCCAAATATCTTTTGAAACATGAAAAAACTTCATCTTTGTGTTTCATAAAGAATAGGATAGTCCATCTGCTGCAATCATCAATAAAGGAAACATAATACCTTGATCCAGATATTGAAGCTTCCTTGCTAGGTCCCCATACATCTGTATGAACCAACTCCAAGTGATCTCCATGCATATAACCTTTCTTCATGAATGGTAACCTGTGAGACTTTCCAAATTGACATGCACTACACTTATAAATCATATGTTGTTTTGACAAATTAGGGAGTCCAAGTACACTTTGGTCCCTGCAGATTTGCTTTAATGACCTTTCACCAATATGTGCTAACCTTTTGTGCCATACTTCCAATTCTGTGAGTGTCTGACTACCATAATTAAAGAGAGCAATGTTTCTAGTGTCCTGTAATTCAAATGTGAACAATCTACCTGTCTTTTCACCTTTTGCAATTCTTCTGAATCCTTGACTTGGATCTTCAACAAATGCTCCTCCATCGGGTGCTTTGACATTGCCTATTTTCTCCACAGGATGTTTTGTATCATCTCCTGTTTGTACCTCATGCTTATTCCTTGGATCTTTTAAATTTGATAGGAGTGCCACATTTCCTGCCACATGATTTGAACAACCTGAATCTATGTAGAAAACATGCTCATCAGATTTACCTTGTGGCATAGCCATGTTCATGATCAATAATGAATCCTCTTTGTTTGAGTCTTCTGTGTAGTTATTGTAGTCTCTCCTTCCTTTGTAGCCTCCTTGATAGTTTGAATGATTGTAGTTGTTGTAGTTGCCAAGGTAGTTTTTGAACCTTCCTCTTGAGTAGCCATAACTTCCTCTATTGTATCCTCTACCTCTTTGATTCCTGGAATTCCTAAAGCAATTTTCAGTTGTATGATTAGTTAATCCACAAATAGAACATGAGTTGGAGTCTTGGGATCTCCCCCTGCCTTGTCTACCTCCTCTTCCTCTACCTCTGCCATGTCTTCCTCTACCTGCATAGTTAGCTTGATATGTACTTGCTTCCTCATCCACTTTCTTTGCCTTTCCTTTGTTATCTTTAGACTTGCTTTTATCCGTGTATAAAGCTGAAGATTGATTACCTTTAGAGCTTTCTCCATTTTTGATAAGCTTTGCCTCTTGAGTAAGTAGTTGTCCAATGAGTGTGTTGAAATCAGGTACATGCATGTCCATGTACAAATCCATAGCTGTGGTGAATGCTTCCCACTTGTCATCTGCCTTCAAGCCATTGATGACCTGCCTTACAATTTGCTCTTCATCTATTACCTCTCCAATGCTTCCCAACTGATCCGTTATGTCCTTGAGCTTTGTGACAAAATCAGTCACATTTTGTTTGGGAGCCTTCTTGAGGGTTGTGAAATCCAGCCATAGTTGATGCTTCCTAGCTTTGGTACTTGAAGAAAAGAAGGCTTCAAGTGCATCCCACACTTCCTGAGATGTCTTACAACTTCTAATGTGAGGCAACAAAAAATCTGAGATAGAGTTGAGGAGATAAGACCTTGCAAGTGCATCCTTGGAGCACCATGTGGTCAATCTTTCTTGCTCTTCTTGTGTTGGTTGACTTTTGTTCCTGAAACTTGGCATAACTTCATCTCCAGCCACATAACCATATAAACTTCTACCTTGGAGATAAGCTTCCATCCTTAATGACCAAGCTGAGTAGTTACCTCTGTCCAATTTGTCAATTGATGAAGGAAATCCATCTGCCATGTTGTCCAACCTTGCTCTGATACCACTGTGAAGGGATGGATAGGTATGTGCTTGAAGATGAAGAGGTGTTGCAAAATCCTTGATCTACACCAGCCAATTGAACTCCAGGAGTATATGGTGGGCCCTTTTAGCTTGCCAATGGATGTATTAGACACCCTATGTACCTTGGAAGAACACTCTCAAAAAGATAGATCAAAACAGATAAGTTGGAGTTAGCTCAGAGGTGAAAACTTGCTATTCTTGGTTCATACACCTGTCCAGTGTTTTACATAATTCTCTGAGCACAGCAGCAATTAGCTCAATTCCTCTTGGGGAAGTCTAGGCAACATAAAGAGCTAACTTTCAAGAGTAATCTCATCAAAAATAATGAACCACACACTGAGAATGAGTTTTAACAAGTGATGACATCATCCCGATTTTCACGGGCTGCTACAGAAATAGACCAGTGAGCAGCAAAATCACCATAACTCAAAATGTAGAAATCCAATGATTATGAAAATTTGTATGGTTATACTAGAAGGTAAGCTCAATCCAACAAGCTTAAATCACTGAATTTGGATAAGTAACCACTGAGAAATGGCTCTTCCAAGATGAGTGAAAAAGTCGGGTACCTAAAAGAGAGGTGAAGATGAACAGATCCTGTTGACTTCAAATGAATATAACTGAAGATTGCAACATCCAAATGACATGAAAATTTATGAGAATATAGTAGACTTATAGAGCTAACTTTACCAAGTTAAATCATTGAAAATGATGCACCAAGCTCAGAGAAAACATCTCTGCAAGCTGACTGAGAAAACTGAGAGTAATGGCAGTGAGTAGTACACTTCACAAGAACATGGAAAGATGAACTCAAATAATCATGAAAATGAAAGTATATTGCTTGTACAATACATTGACTTACTGATACATGTGTGTGCCTTGTAATCACACCTTGATATGGCATAAAGCTCAGCTCTTGGAGGTCTTCACATAGGTCTCTCTAACCACG
>CM035425.1:84873557-84878557 GCA_020310875.1 Ceratopteris richardii | reverse complement strand
GTTTTATTTGTGGATGAACTAAGCATACAACTAAAAATTCCTTTACGAATTCCAGGAATCAAAGAGGTAGAGGATACAATAGAGGAAGTTATGGCTACTCAAGAGGAAGGTTCAACAATTACCATGGCAATTACAACAACTACAATCATTCAAACTATCAAGGAGGCTACAAAGGAAGGAGAGACTACAATAACTACACAGAAGACTCAAACAAAGAGGATTCATTATTGATCATGAACATGGCTATGCCACAAGGTAAATCTGATGAGCATGTTTTTTAGATAGATTCAGGTTGTTCAAATCATGTGGCCGGAAATGTGGCACTCCTATCAGATTAAAAAGATCCAAGGAATAAGCATGAGGTACAAACAGGAGATGATACAAAACATGCTGTGGAGAAAATAGGCAATGTCAAAGCACGTGATGGAAACATCAACCTACTCAGTAAGGTACTGTATGTCCCTACCATTACAAAGCATTTGATAAGTGTTGGGCAGATAGTAGAGAAAGGGTTGCAAGTCAGGTTCACAAAGGCAGGAGCATTTGTTGAAGATCCAAGTCAAGGATTCAGAAAAATTGCAAAAGGTGAAAAGACAGGTAGATTGTTCACATTTGAATTACAGGACACTAGAAACATTGCTCTCTTTAATTATGGTAGTCAGACACTCACAGAATTGGAAGTATGGCACAAAAGGTTAGCACATATTGGTGAAAGGTCATTAAAGCAAATTTGCAGGGACCAAAGTGTACTTGGACTCCCTAATTTGTCAAAACAACATATGATTTATAAGTGTAGTGCATGTCAATTTGGAATGTCTCACAGGTTACCATTCATGAAGAAAGGTTATATGCATGGAGATGTCTTGGAGTTGGTTCATACAGATGTATGGGGACCTAGCAAGGAAGCTTCAATATCTGGATCAAGGTATTATGTTTCCTTTATTGATTATTGCAGCAGATGGAGTATCCTATTCTTTATGAAACACAAAGATGAAGTTTTTTCATGTTTCAAAAGATATTTGGCTCTTGTGGAGAATCAAACAGGTAAATGTCTAAAAAGGCTAAGGTCAGATGGAGGGGGAGAATACTTCTCCCATGAGTTTTATTCTTTTCTTCAAGAAAGAGGAATCAAAAGAGAGGTAACTACAAGGTATACTCCTGAGCAAAATGGAGTGACAGAAAGGAGGAATAGGACAATTGTTGAAGCTTCAAGGTCTATGTTAAATGAAAAGCATTTACCTAATTACTTATGGGCTGAGGCTATTTCTACAGCCACTTACTTGATTAATAGGTTGCCTTCAGAATCCCTTGATGGGATGACTCCATATGAGGCTTGGAATGGAAGAAGACCAAGCTTAGATCATTGTAAAATTTTTGGATGTATTGATTTTGCTCATGTTCCTTCACAGGTTAGAGGCAAGATGGATCCAAAGGCAGAAAGGTGTGTATTTATTGGATATGACAACAATCAAAAGGGCTACAGGTTCTACAACCCTACCAACAAAGGATTCTTGGTAAGCAGAGATGTAGTTTTTTATGAGAAAAATTCATGGTATGAAGATTCATGCAGGAAGGTCAATTTACCATATGATCTTGAAGACGATTTTCCAAAGCTTGGTAGAGAACAACCAAAGATTGATGAACAAGACACCTTAGAGGATGATGAAGAATATCATATGGAAAAGATCAAAGCATGGAAGTCTAAAGGTAAAGCCAAATTGTAGGAACTTGGACATGAGGCAGAATCATCACATCATGGCCTAAGAAGATCTCTAAGGGAAAAGAAAAAACCAGAAAGGTATGGGTTTGACACCTCATTAGTAACTAAACATTCTATCTACATAGCACATGACAAAAACCAAGAGGAGTCATCATCATTTGAAGAGGCCAAAGCAAAAACAGAATGGAAGCATGCAATGAAGGAAGAGATTGAAGCACTTGAGGAAAACAACACTTGGGATTTGGTGCCCAAGACTTCATCCATGAAGGTAATAGGCTCAAGCTGGGTCTATAAACTCAAGAAGAATTATGATGGTTCCATTAACAGGTATAAGGCAAGGCTTGTAGCAAAAGGCTTTGCACAAACTCAGAGAATTGATTATGAGGAGACCTTCTCTCCTGTGGCAAAGATGCCTACTATTAGGGTTTTGCTTAGTATTGCCTCTTCCAAGAATTGGAAGATACTTCAACTAGATGTAAAGAATGAATTCTTGAATGGTTGGATAACAGAAGAGGTATATATGGCAAAACCACCTGGTTTTGAGAATCAAGTTTATCTTGATTATGTGTGTAAACTTAACAAAGCATTGTATGGTCTCAAGCAAGCCCCAAGAGCTTGGAATTTCAGGCTTGTTTCATTCTTGTAGGACAAAGGCTTTCAACCAAGCAACGCCCATCCTTCACTCTTTATTAAAAAGAGTAATTTTGAGATCATCTACCTATGTGTATATGTAGATGATATTATATTGACAGGAAATGATGCAGATGGTATGAAGAAGATCAAAGATCAGATGAGAGAAGAGTTCAAGATAAGTGATTTGGGTTCACTTACCTACTTCTTAGGTTTGGTGAAGCTGTCTACAAAGATCATGGTTTGTTTCCCACTCAAAGAAAGTACATTAAGGACATGCTGGCGAAATTCAAGATGCAAGATTGTTAGATTGCAGGTACTCCAATGGAGGTCAATCACAAATTGAGCTCATATGAAGGTGAAATCATAGAGGACATCACATCATATCAAAGTCTAGTGGGTAGTCTCAACTATGCCACATTGACAAGAGTAGATATATGTTACAGTGTGAGTGTGCTAAGTCAATTTATGCACACATCAAGGAAACCACATATGGATGCTCCCAAAAGGATTCTCAAGTATCTTAAGGGAACCATAAATGAAGGACTTTATTATCCTTATGTATCTGATTTAGGTTTGAAGCTATTTTCTGATGCAGATTGGGTTGGCTTCAAGGAAGATAGAAGGAGCACTTCAGGTTATCTTACCTATGCAGGTTCAAAGCTTATTTCATGGTCATCCAAGAAGCAACCCACAACTGCTCTCTCTTCTACTGAACCTTAATACAGAGATCTTGCCATAGCTACACAAGAAGCTATGTGGATGAAGACATTATTCAAAGATCTTGGATTGGAGTTTGGAACTCCAACTATTTTTGGTGACAATATGAGTTCTATTCACTTAGCTGCTAATCCTATTTTTGATGAAAGGACTAAACATATTGAAGTTCATTATCACTATGTACGAGAGAAGGTTCTAAGCAAAGAGATTCAAATATCATATGTGTCCACTCATCAACAATGTGCAGATATTCTAACCAAAACATTGGATGCTACAAGGCTTTGCAAATTCAAGGCTATGATTGGTTTATAGGTAATCTTGGAAGATTGAAGACCTCAAGAATACTTGGCTTGATGGGGAGCTGTTGGAGCAAGTCTATGACAAGCCTAAGTATTGGCTTGAGTCCCACAAAGTCATAGAAGAAGCCTTAAAATGAAGACAGTGTAAAGTTCACTTGTGAACTACCTCTTGTAACTTTTGAAGAGTTTACTTAATGTAAAAGTGAAAGAATCCTAAGTGGTTGAGTCCACTTGATCAAAAAGGGAAAGAGGAGCCACGAATTCGTGATTTGTGGTAGGTAGAGAATCAAATCAATCATTGATTGATTGGAGAGTGATTGAGGGAAGTTAGCCTCCAAAACTCAACTATAAATAGATGGCAGTTTTAGTCGTGGTTAGAGAGACCTATGTGAAGAACTCCAAGAGCTGAGCTTTATGCCATATCAAGTTGTGATTACAAGGCACACATATGTATCAGTAAGTCCATTGTATTGTACAAGCAATATACTTTCATTTTCATGATCATTTGGGTTCATATGTCCATGTTCTTGTGAAGTGTACTACT
Source organism: Ceratopteris richardii (assembly GCA_020310875.1). Lineage (NCBI taxonomy): Eukaryota > Viridiplantae > Streptophyta > Polypodiopsida > Polypodiales > Pteridaceae > Ceratopteris > Ceratopteris richardii. The sequence goes on along the minus strand of CM035425.1, from coordinate 84,874,644 downwards.
CACTCCCATTACTCTCAGTTTTCTCAGTCAGATTGCAGAGATTGTTTCTCTGAGCTTGGAGCATCATTTTCAGTGATTTTACTTGGTAAAGTTAGCTCTATAAGTCTACTATATGCCCATAAAGTTTCATTTCATTTGGATGTTGCAATATTCAGTTATGTTCAATTGAAGTCAACACTGTCTGTTCATCTTCACTTCTTTGTCAGGTACCTGACTTTTTCACTCATCTTGTCAAAGCCATTTCTCAGTGGTTACTAATCCAACTTCAATGATTTAAAGCTTTGTGGATTCAACTTACTGTCTAGTATAACCATACAAAATTTCATAATCATTGAACTCCTACATTTTGAGTTATGTTCATTTTTCTGCTCACTGGTCTCAAACTATAGCAGCCCATGAAAATCGGGATGATGTCATCAGTTGATAAACATCATTCTAAGTGTGTGGTTCATTATTTTTTATGCGATTACTCTTGAAAGTTAGCTCTTTAAGTTAACTAGACTTCCCCAAGAGGAATTAAGCTAATTGCTGCTGTGCTCAGAGAATTATGTAAAACACTATACAGGTGTATGAACCAAGAATAGCAAGTTTTCACCTCTAAGCTAACTCCAACTTATCTCTTTTGATCTATCTTTTTGAGAGTGATCTTTTAAGGTACATAGGGTGTCTAATACATCCATTTGCAAGCTAAATGGGCCCACCATATACTCCTAGAGTTCATTTGGCTAGTGTAGATCAAGGATTTTGCAACACCTCTTCATCTTCAAGCACATACCTATCCATCTCTTCACAATATACATATACATATACATATACATATGCATATGTATATACATGTACATATACATATGCATATACATATAGATATACATATCCATATACATCTCGATATATATACATATACATATACATATACCTATACATATACATATACATATACATATACATATAAATATACATATACATATACATATACATATACATATACATATACATATACATATACATATACATATACATATACATATACATATACATATACATATACATATACATATACATATACATATACATATACATATACATA